>JAOTRN010000029.1:1569888-1586143 GCA_028566695.1 Bagroides melapterus
CACATATACCAGACACCTAGATATATAGACACCTAGACACATATACCAGACACCTAGATATATAGACACCTAGACACATATACCAGACACCTAGATATATAGACACCTAGACACATATACCAGACACCTAGACACCTATACCAGACACCTAGATATATAGACACCTAGACACATATACCAGACACCTAGATGTATAGACACCTGGACACCTGGCTGGCTATCATGTTGTGTAGCTCAGCAACCAGCTGGGAATCTTCAACTTCTCCCAAATCCTGAATGAACGTTGTAGAGTTCTCCTCGTAGACGTCCGTAAGCGTTTCCTCAGGATTCTCTGGTTTCCTCTCAACTCGTATTCATAAGATGGTAGGAGGAGGAACTGCCAAACTAAAATTCCTGAGTCTCTCTCTCTCTCTCTCTCTCTCTCTCTCTCTCTGATTGACTGCTGACTCCTGTCCATCATCCTGCAGTCAGACTTGAGAGATGATAACGAATTACGTTTCTTATCAGACTCTCAGTGTGACTCATGGCATCTGAGGAACTTTTGGGAATTTTCTTTGTCTCCTTTCTTCATATTATTAAAAAAGCAAAGCACTGAAAAGCCAATTTAAGCAACGATCTTAAAGGACTACTGTATCGTTTCTCACCCAAACCTCCGTAGACGAGGTTTCAAGGTTTTCTTCGCTAAGAAAAGAACAGGATATGACACGCACCGTACCGTACGCTACACAACAGATCGGGTTTAAATGATAGGGTTCATCACCATCTTAATCTGCTCGGCTTCATCCTCAGAGTAAATTTCAGTGTGTGTGTGTGTGTGTGTTTATGTGTGTGTGAGTGTGTTCCAGTTACGAGTCAGCTCTATATTCACAAGCGGCTCATAAAATCGATTAGTGTAAAGCCTCATAGTGCCGTAAAGAACCAGCGGGAACCACCGTTTTTTTTTTTTTTTTATTTTTTTATTTGCTCTCTCACACTTCGGTCCCCTGTGAGGTAACAGCTCAGATGATTCCTCCTTCCTCTCTCTCTAGAAACACCCAGCGAATCCCTGTCCTCCTCTGTCTTCTCATCCACACCCTCTCTTCTCACACCTTCTCCTCAGTTTATTTGTTCTTTCTTACTGTTACAGAGCCGCCTCGAGTTTCTCCGTTTCGGTAGATTTAAAGCGGCGCTCGATGTGATGACATGGAGGCGGGTTCGAGGAAGGCCGGAACGTCACTGCGCTACGTTTGTTCCTCCACTTCCTGGAAAATATTCATTAGGGTTTCTCACACATCAGATATTTCTCCTGGGTCCTAGTAACCCCCGGTTAAAGTGACTCCTGGTTGGTGTTGTTGGAGGTTTCACACTGCTCCTACTTTCCCCGAGGTTCACACTGAATCCTGTCTCTTTATCCTAATCTCTGGATTAACCTTCTGCTAATTTGAATATTTACGTATCAACAATCCTGATTGGATAAATCCAGCGTGTGACCGCTTTAAATAACGTCTCTTCTCACGCTTTCGCATCAGTGTGGAAAAACGTTCAGGTCTGTGTTTCAGTACTCGAGCAGGTTCTGTTATCTTTCACAGCTTTCTCATCTTTTTTTGTTCTTTTCTGTCAACACTCAGCAATCTCCTGACCAATCAGCATCCAGAATCCAAGCCCCTGTGGAGGCTGACAGTGCTAGTGATCTGTGGCTCCTGATGTGTGTGTGTGTGTGTGTGTGTGTGTGTGTTTAAAGCGAGGAACAGGACGTACTCATTGTTCAGCTTCTACCTGCAGCTCAGTTGTTGGACTGTGTGGATTATAGACATGAATAGAGTTGAGATGAATTGAGTTACAGTAGAGTTCAGGTCTTTATTTGGTTTGTCAACATTGAGACTCGCTGCCAAGGAACTGGAGAGAGAACGACTGATATAATGACTGCAGTGTGAACACACAGAGTCTCTCCTCCTCTCTCGCTCCTTCTCTTTCTCCTCTCTCCTCCTCTCTCTCCACCTCTCGCTCCTCCTCTCTCGCTCCTTCTCTATCTTTTCTCTCCTCCTCTCTCTCCACCTCTCTCTCCTTCTCTTCTCACTCCTCTTCTCTTCTCCTCTCGCTCCTTCTCTATCTCCTCTCTCCTCCTCTCTCTCCACCTCTCTCTCCTTCTCTTCTCGCTCCTCTTCTCTTCTCCTCTCGCTCCTTCTCTATCTCCTCTCTCCTCCTCTCTCTCCACCTCTCTCTCCTCTTCTCTCTCCATCTCCTTGGTCCTCCTCTCTTCTGTCCTCTTCTCATCTGTCCTTCTCTCTCTCTCCACCTCTCGCTCCTTCTCTTTACATTTTCATTTCCTGTTCTATTTCCTTATTTTTCTTTCTCTTTCTTTTCCTCTTTTCTATTTCACTTTCTATATTTCCCTTTTAGATTTTTTTACCTTTCTTTTGCTTCTTCTTTTCTCGCCATTAACACTTTTCATTCTCTTTTTGTTTAATTGATAATTCCTTTCCTAGTTTAATTCTCTCTCTCTCTCTCTCTCTCTCTCTCTCTCTCTCTCTCTCTCTCTCTGTGTTCCTCTGGAGAGTCTCTCGTGTCTCCTCAGTCTCTTGGCCTGTGAGTGTGAATCTGCGTCAGCCGAATAATTCACACTGCTCCCATGTGGTTCACCTTCTACAGAGAACAGATAATAGAAGTGATAGTGTGTGTGTGTGTGTGTGAGTGTGTGTGTGTGTGTGTGTGTGTGTTTGTGTGTGTGTGTGTTTTAAAACATGACTGGTCCTGATGTACATTCCCAACATTCCTAACATTCCTGACATCATGTACAGAACCAACCTCGAACCTCATGGCTTGTGTTTACTGTATGCCAAGGCATGCGACACACACACACACACATTAATACACACTCACTAATACACACACACTCAATACACACACTCAACACACAATACACACACTCTACACAAATACACATACTCAATACACACACACCCAATACACACACTAATACACACTCACTAATACACACACACACACACACACTCAATACACACACAAACTCAATATACACACTCTACACAAATACACACATACTATCCACACACACTCTCCACACACACAGACACACACACGTTCCACACACATACTCCACACACACTCGTCTCTTTTTTGAAGCTACACACACACCCACACACACACACACTCTCTCTCTCTCCACACACCCTCTCTTCACACACACACTCTCTCCACATACACTCCCTCCACACACTCTCCACACACACTCTCCACTCCACACAGTTGCACTTTAAATAGAAACCCCCAGCAAACACACTGGTAAAGTAGGCCAGTTCTGAAACACACTCATGGCCCAGCAGCCTGAAGGCACCTCATCCATCATGGCTCCCTAGCTGTAGTGCACTTCACTCGTCCCCTACTAACCACCATTTACATTCTCACATTCTCTCACTGCAAACACAACCATTTATCTCATGCCTTTTCTCCAATCTCTCTCTCTCTCTCTCTCTCTCTCTCTCTCTCTCTCTCTCTCTCTTTCTCTACCCATCTTCTTCTCTTTTCTCTTTCGATTTATATTCCAATCTTTCACACGTCCTCCTGCGCTTGTGTCCTTTTTTCTTCCTGAATTTCTCTTTGTTTTGTCCATGTATTTATTTGTTTGATTTATTTGTTTTTACCTCATCTGATTTCTACACTTCCATTCCTCTTTCTTTCCCTTTTTTCTTGGTCATCATTCTGTTATTCATCTCCATATTCCTTCATGCTTCTTTCCTTTTCTTTTCTTTTCTTTTCTTTTCTTTTCTTTTCTTTTCTTTTCTTTTCTTTTCTTTTCTTTTACACCTTCTGTCAATAATTTATCTGTGCTGTCCCTGTATATTCTTTTGCATCGCTCTCTCTATCTCTCTCTCTCTCTTTCAATGTGATCCTCCCTCTTTTTCTCCCACTTTCTTTGTCCAATCTGTCCTTCTTGTCTATTTGTTGATTCCTTCATTCTCTCTCTCTCTCTCTCTCTCTCTCTCTCTCTCTCTCTCTCTCTCTCACACACACACACACACTGTCTCTCTCTCTATCTTTTCATTCTTTTAATGGCCTCATCCACACTCTTGCTCTCTCTCTCTCTCTCTCTCTCTCTCTCTCTCTCTCTCTCTCTCTCTTTTTCTCTCTCTCCTCAGTTTTTGTATGCCCGGGGACTCTGTTGAGGGTTCAGGCAGCGAGTTCACAGCAGGAGGCGGAGCATCAGTCAGGTGCGTGGTGTAAGGACCCTCTGCAGTCAGGTGACCGGCTGTACGTCATGCCGTGGACGCCGTACCGGACAGACATCCTGTACGAATACGCCTCATGGGACGACTTTGCCCAGAACCGAGCCACTACCACCTACAAGTGAGCACACGTCCTCCATGACACCACAATCACAAATATACTGTGTGTGTGTGTGTGTGTGTGTCAATGAGTGTGTATGTGTGTGTGTGTGCGTGTGTGTGTGTGTGTGTTTCAGTGAGTGAGTGTGTGTGCGTGTGTGTGTGTCAGTGAGTGTGTGCGTGTGTGTGTGCATGTGTGTGTGTGTCAGTGAGTGAGTGTGTGTGTCTGTCAGTGAGTGTGTGTGTGTGTGTGTCAGTGTGTGAGTGTGTGGGTGTGTGGGTGTGTGTGTGCGTGAGTGTGTGTGTGTGCGTGTGTGTGTGTCTGTCAGTGAGTGTGTGTGTGTGTGTGTGTGTGTGTGTGTGTGTGTGTGTGCACCAACATGTTTCACTGCAGAGAGAAAAGAACTGAATAGACAGACAGACAGACTGATAGACTGATAGGTAGATAGAACAAACTACATAAAAGAGCAATAATAATAATAATAATAATAAATAAAAAGCATCATGACTCACTAAAGCAGATGTTGAAACTCTCCCATGATTAATATCCAGAGTGTGTGTGTGTGTGTGTGTGTGTGTGTGTATACAGATGGTTGTGCAGCAGTGTGTTCATCTCTCACACAGAGACGAGCTGTTTCTAGCGAGCGCTGTGCCGGAAGCTACAGTGTATTTTTCTAAACGTTCCTCATGACAGTGAGCTGAAGGAGTGTGTGTGTGAGCTCCAGCTCTGTAGTGGAACATCATCAACACACAACTGAAACTTCTCCACGCTGGGAAACACACCAGTGTTAACCCTTACACCTTCATCTAATCTGATTTTAGATTATTATAGAACATATTAGACTGAGAGCATGGATTAACCCAAACCTCCCGACCAATCAGATCACACCATGTCTATAAAGAGTTAATAACCTGTGTTACATAATACACCTGCTTTAATTATTAAAGAATAGAATTCGATTATTAGTCAAGTTCATTTTGTGAGGTTCAGGGAAACGTGTTTAATGCTCTGCGGTGCTGACTAATACCCCCCACCCCCTCCTGTACCACCCCCCCCTCCCCTCTTCACCCCCAGCGTTAAGAATTAGGCAGATTTGGGGGGGGGGTATATATAAATGAATCTAACGATGCGTGAACAGGATATTCTGTAATAATTTTTTATGTCGATTTCTTAATCGGATAAATAATACAGTCTTTAAATAACCGTGCAAAAAAATATATTATTTAAATAATGCCTTCCTGCATAATAATTATTATCTGATTAGTGGACTTTTGGACTCTAGATTATTTGATAACGTGTTACGCCTCGGGTCTGAACGTTTCCCGACGTTAATTGAACTCCTGGAGGATATAAATATATATAAAACCTCTCATCCTCCAAACCAGCACCAGCACGTATTAATTCTGACGGATTAATTTAATTAAGTGAATACCCCAGCGTTTTTCATGCAGCGCGTGTGTGTGTGTGTGTGTGCGTGTGTGTGTGTGTGTGATTACTGACAGGAAGACGTTTCCCTGCAATCTAAAAAAGAAGAGAAAAACTATCAAGTGTTCTTATAACGGCAGTCAGAGGGACGATAAATGTTGAGAAATGTGAATGTATAACGTCGACTCCAAAGCAAACTTCAGCGTGTGAAACTGTATAAAAAAGATTTTATGATGAAAAAAACATCATACATGAAAGAAAGTTACCCAAAAATGGCTTTTTATGAACTTTACACCCAAATTCTCAACAGAATAAGTAGACAAAGTGGTTCCGGTCGGTAACTTTAAGCTTTCCCTGCAGGTTCTGCGGTCTAAATCCAGTCCTGAGTTCTAAAGTCAACAGATTTGCAGCTTTATTTCAAGATTTCTATAAAATCACAGATTCTAAAGTCCGAGCCCTTACTGTATTCAGTACAGCCAGAGTATCAACACCAGGCGTCCAATCAGAATCGAGAATCCAACATAGCTGTGATGTAATAATATTTAAATCAGATAAAACTCGACGCTGCCAGCTTTAGCAGAACACGCTGACGTTTTTTTAAAATGTTATAAGAGTAAATTTCACAATCCGTGCCGAATAATTTAAAAGATTCAAAAGGTTTTTTTTTGCATTCAGAAGGGGCGTCTGTAGCCCCGCCCCCTTTTGCTACATAAGCAAAGCTGTGTGTATTGTTTTTTTTTTTCTTTCTAACATAATTAATGTGAAGTGTTAATATTATTATATCATTCTAAGTTATTCTAGTTTATTATCATGATTGAAACGAACATTAATATTTCTAAATTGTCATTTTGGAGCTGTAACTGCGGAGTAATGTGAGGCGTCTGACGTGTCTCCAGGTTGCCCAATCGAGTGGACGGTACGGGCTTCGTGGTCTACGACGGCGCCGTCTTCTACAACAAGGAGCGAACGCGAAACATCGTCAAGTACGACCTGCGCACACGCATCAAAAGCGGCGAGGCCATCATCACCAACGCCAACTACCACGACACCTCGCCCTACCGCTGGGGAGGAAAGTCCGACATCGACCTGGCCGTGGACGAGAACGGACTGTGGGTCATCTACGCCACAGAGAGCAACAACGGACGTCTGGTGGTCAGTCAGGTGAGGAAGTGTAAAGAACCTTAAATAGAACATGTGGAACCGTATAGAGAGTGTGTAGTACTATACAGAGAGTGTGTAGAATTTTTGTGGTGTGTAGAACTGAATAGAGAGTAGAAAATCTTAGTGTCTAAGATTTGAGTGTCTAGAGCCGTTTTGAGAGTCTGTAGAATTTTATATTTAATGTGTCGTATCGTATAGAGAGTGTGTAGAATCTTATAGAGAGTGTGCAGAACTTTATAGAGTGTGTAGAGCCATTTAGAGAGTGTGTAGAGTTTTATATTGAGTGTGTTGAATCTTATGGAGTGTGCGTATAATTTAAGAATGTGTAGAATCTTATAGAGTGTGTGTAGAATCATATAGAGTGTGCGGGGCTTTACAGAGAGTGTGAAGAATTTTATATTTAGTGTGTAGAATCAAATAGAGAGTATGTAGAACTTTATAGTGTGTAGGGCCTTACAGAGTGTGTGTGTGTGTGTGTGTGTGTGGAACTCAATACAGTATAAAATTTTATAGAGTGTGTAGAGCCTTTTAGAAAGTCTGTAGACCCTTATAGTGAGTCTACAGAATTAGTGTACAGTCTTTTAGAGACAATTTTATATTTATTGTGTTGAATCTTACAGAAAGTGCGTAGAATTTTATATTTAGTATGTAGAATTGTATAGAGAGTGTGTAGAACTTTATATAAAATGTGTAGGGCCTTACAGAGAGTGAGTCGATTATAATTGTGTATATAAAATTTGACAGAGTGTGTAGAGCTTTATAGATATTGTATAGAATTTTATAGTGTGTTGAACTTAATAAAGTGATCGCAGTTTTATAGAGCGTGTGTAGAAACTTTTGGGAGTGTGTAGATTCTCATAGAGTGTGTGGAATTTTAGTGTGTAGAAATTTAGAGTGTATAAAATCTGTCTATTAATTCAGACGTGATGGTGGGAGGATGGATTTGCTCATGTCTTTTTATTCCTTTCTACAGGGAAAAAAAAACAAAACATTTTTATTCATCTCTGTTCCAAAACTTGTAGCATGAACACGAACAGACAGGTGCAACATGAAAATATCCGAAAGTCATGATCCTCAACACGAGTAAACAAGAGGAGAGCAGAGAACTACAGAGCTGTGGATCACTGAAGTCATGACAGAATTACAGTAGACACATGCAACACACACACACACACACACACACACACACACACATCCTCTATATACACAGTCCAATGTAACATGACAAGGAGACAACAAAACAAACTCGACACGGGTGGATATAATGATCTGGGAGAGTGGTCAGGGTGGATCTGGACTGCTTTTCTACACAGGAGGCATCTCTGACTGTGTGTGTGTGTGTGTGTGTGTGTGTGTGTGTGTGTGTGTGCAGTCCTGGCAGTGTGAAAGCTATTTCTTTTGCTGCTGACACACTGCTTTTCAGAAGTACAAGCTTTTCTGCTGCAAGTGAACGCAGCTCATGTCGTCATCCCACAGGTGAACCGAATCTCACCCCCTCTCTCTCTCTCTCTCTGTCTCTCTATCTCCCTTTTTTCTCTTGCTCTCGATGTCTCTCTCTCGCTCGGTGTGACAGGTGAACCCGTACACACTTCGTTTCGAGGGCACGTGGGAGACGAGTTTCGACAAGCGGCTGGCGTCCAACGCCTTCATGGCGTGCGGCGTGCTGTACGCGGTGCGCTCCGTCTACCAGGACGACGACAGCGAAGCCGGCGGTGATCTAGTGCTGTACGCCTACAACACCAACCGCAACCAGGAGGAGCCTGTGCACATCATCTTCCCCAACCCCTACCAGTACATCTCATCCATCGACTACAACCCTCGCGATAACCAGCTCTACGTGTGGAACAACTACAACGTGCTGCGCTACCCGTTGGAGTTCGGACCGCCCGACCCCACCACAGGTACAAACACAGAGATCAGATCACAACTAGTCCGAAAGTCGGATCTGTAATCCGTCAGGAATCAAACACTCCGTGTTGGGCTAAAAATAAATCAATTTAATTCAATCCAAATTATTTAGAACCTGAGTGTATAAAATTTTATAGAAAGTGTATAGAATCTTAGAGTGTGTAGAGTCTAACAGAGAGAGTGTAGAATTTGAGTATAAACAAAGACATCGGATAAAGCTGAGATCTGTAATTCATCAGGAATCAGACCCCCATGTTGTGCTGTTAGAGGAAAATAATTCAATTTAATTCAGTTTATTTGCTTAGCACTTTTTTTTTAACAATTCACATTTTCTCAAAGCAGCTTTACATAAGTAGAAATAGAAACAGAATAAAGAGTTTAAAGTTTATCTTTAACAATTTTCCCTAATGATCAAGTCTGAGGTGATGGTGGTGAGGAAAAACTCCCTGAGATGATATGAGGAAGAAACCTTGAGAGGAACCAGACTCAGAAGTGAACCTCATCTTCATTTAGTGACACTAAACAGGAAATAATGAGAAGTAAATGGAACTAATGTTCTTTCTACAACAGTTTATAGTCCAGTGGAATTATGGAACCAAGAGGAACTTCCCGAGGAACTAACAAGTCAGAGTCATTTCTGAGACTTAACACTAATTCTTTCCTGCCGAAGTCTTTAACTGATGAACACCAGAGCACAAAGCTGACAGATGCAACTTACGTGTCCCAGTTGTTTCTTTCTACAACAATCCCATGAGTCCCTGAAAGTGTGCAGTCCTGACGTACAGCCCTGAACCTACAACAGAGTGTTTGATTTAATTTATACTACAGAAATTTACCAACGGTTATAGTTTTACTTTTTATTTATTACAAAACCATAAAACATCCTTTTTATTTGCTCGCAGCTACATTTAATGATGTGAAGAGTTTAGGTCCTTTTCTTGCAGCTTGTTGGAGAATCGAAGAAAGTAAAAAGTAAAATCTTCTGTCCTGAAAATGTCCGAAAACGTTACAACATGAACCTGGACTCAACTGAACAGAACACACACTGCTGAACTGAAGGGATCTGAATTTAACTCACCGAACTGAAATCAAGGGAATCAAGACAAACTTTAGTCAATTTAAAAACTGAACTGAGTGGAATCAATGAAATGAAACTAACTGTACTGAATTGCACCAAAATGAAATTGAACTGAACTGAAACTAAATGAATCAAAATAACTAAATAGCTGAACTGATTATTACACTCTACTGAACTCAACTCAACTCAGTTGAAGTTACTGAATTGAAATGAAACAATATACATTAAAAAAATTTTATTTAACTGAACTGAACTGAATTGTGTCAAATTGGTGTTATCCTGACTGTAATGAACTGCACCAAACTAAATTGAACTAAACTGAACCAAAAAATTAATCATATTAAACTTAATAAATGAATTGATCTGAAATGAAGTTACCAGCAAAATTGAATTGAATTGAATCCAAATATTGAACTGAACTTAAATGAACTGAATTAAACTTGAACTGATCTGAATCGAGTCAAAAAATCAGACTTGTAAATTGTACACTGAATTGATCTAAACAGAAATGAATGGACTAAAAATACTGAACATAACAAACGAACCGAATTGATCTGAACTGAAATCTAAACTCTATATTGAACAATAACCATACAGTAAATGCCCAAATCCATTTTCCCTTCATCTGAGCGGAGAGCAACACTGACGGAAAAGAGTCACCGAAGGTTCTTATTATTGCTGAGGTCACAGTGACCAGAACATTCAGTTGTGTAATATAAATATGTTTAAAAAGAAAAAAAAAAAAAAAAACGAGTGGAAGAACTGAGCTGGATGTCTAAAGCTTCGTGTTTCGTGTCATCTCGACTCGGAAAGAACACCAGAGGTTAATGTGCTTATGCTAATAATGCTGCTGTGGAGCATCCTGGGTAGAACTGAGAGAAAGAGGGATGCAGGAGGAGTTAAGAGTGGATTCACATGGACAGAGGAAGAAGAAGAAGAAGAAAGGAAGAGTGGGAGGAAGAGGAAAGAGAAGGTTCGATCACAAATAACTTGTTTTTATCACATTCATCCTTTTTGTTTTGCTTCAGTTAATTAAACAAAATCAACTGCTAAGAGCTCATGCGCTAGTGTTAGCTGTTATCCACGATGGTTGCTATAGCGACGGTACGGGTACGCCGAGCGGCGCCGATAGATGTCTGTCAGCGTGGAGATTTACATTAACATCAGCATCCATACACACTGCGGTCTGTACTTCATATCCATGGAAACATCTGGAAATATCAGATCAGTTTTTTTTTTCAAATAGAGTTTGATTCGAATCACAAAGATGACTTAGTGAGTGAAAAGATATTATAGTCAGACTTATCACCGCTCTAAGTTTCTTTATTCTTCTCATAGATAATTTATTTCTTTGTAGAAATAAATTCTTGAAATCTGAACCTTTTTATGTCCACCTTGAAATAAAAAAAAATGAAATATATAGAAATTGGCTTGACAATAAGAAATTTGGTTTTCTCTAATCTTCAAATATACAACTATATTCAAGCTTATTTCATTTGCTAAGATTGTTGAAGAACAGATCCATTAAGGTACAGTTCTTTTCAATTCAGTTCAATTTAACTCAGTTTGAAGAAGACAACCAGCCTGCTAACATCAGATAAATCTTCATGCCTTAACCTGAACTGAATTGAATCATATTACATTCTACTGAACTGAACTGAATTATATTATACTCTAATAAAAAAATGAATTAAATTAGACTCCACTTAAAACCAAATAGAACAATGAATCAGAAAGAATTGAACTAAATTAAATCAAGTTAAATTCAAGTGAACTAAAATAGAACTAAGCACTAAGGTCTGAATTGAACTGAACTGAAATGAATGGGGTTGAACTGAAACAAACACCTTTTCTCAACCAAACTGAACTGAACTGAACTGAACTGAACTGAAACAGAACTGCTCCAGAAAAAAATGATTCATTTAGAAATTAATAGCTGAACTGAACTGAAATGAATAATGCTAAACAGCAAAATAAAATTGAGCTGAATCGAAATTAGTTAACGTTACCGAATTGAAGTGAGCGTAACTGTATTGAACTGAATCAAAGTGAATGATCATGAACACAGCTGAACTGAACTAAAATAAACTGAAGGGAAATTGAATCAATTCCAAGTGTAATGTACTAAAGAGCACTGAATTGAGCTGAACTCTAATGAATCGTATCACACTTAAGAATGAATTAACTGAAAATAAACTAAATTGAACTGAATGGAGTCAAGCTGTAATGTAGGGATCTGAACTGAATTGAATCCAATCAAATTAAATGGAATTGACGGATTTGACTTGTATGCAGTCTAATGCACAGAGATGTTGTTGTTTTGTTGTTACTCTGAGCAGAGAGACAGACTTTAGGGGGGAGAGAGAGAGAGAGAGAGAGAGAGAGAGAGAGCGAGAGAGACAGACAGACAGATGGACAGACAGGTAGATCTCTCTGTCTGTAGTATTTCACATCATCAGTACAGCATCATCAAGCCTTAATTATGAATGATCTCTAACAGTTTGGTCTGATTACTGTGGAATATCTGATATTCAGTCAATTATTCATTTACTTCTATTTAGACTGCTCTCTCTCTCTCTCTCTCTCTCTCTCTCTCTCTCTCTCTCTCTTTCTCCACCTCCAGAGAGACAGGTTTAATGCAGTAACGTGAATAAATTACATCCTGCAGCTGCTTATTTACAGTCTGAGCGACTTTTAGAGTCCTACTTGTGTGCGACATCAAATGCTTTTCTTCCCCTTTGTTCTTTCTGTTGTTCACCACCCACAGTTTTTCCTCTGACTCTCTCTCGCTCTCTCTCTCTCTCTCTCTCTCTCTCTCTGTGTCTCAGGGCCGCTGGTCACCACTCAGACCTCCAGTACCACGCCGTCCCGGTCCTTCTCGTCCACCTCCAGTCCATCCACCATGCGCCCGCTCCCTGCCACGTTTCACCCCATCGGTGCCATAAACAAAGCCCCTGAACTGCGCCCCATCACCGCTACGGTGCCCGTGACCCGCCGCCCCCCACGCCCACGTCCACGCCCACCCCAGGAGCCAGAGCTACAGGAGGGATGTGATCCGAGCATAGCGCGAGGCATCCAGTGGCCCAGCGCACAGAAGGGCGAGACGGTGGAGCGACCCTGCCCTAAAGGATCTCTGGGTAAGAAATCCAGAACCCTGGAAGAAGAATCAAAGAAATTCTTTAATCAAAAAGACCCTCGTTCTTTTCTGTGTCCCAGAATGCATCATTTTATTTTCAAAATCTGTATCAAAGACACAACAGCTGCAGCGACAGTCCTCTTCCAAGCACAAATTAGCGACATCTATTGTTTTGTTCCACTAAGAATGTGTATTATCTATATTTACCTCATTAATTAAGCGATATCGAGTAACTGACATTTCACACGCAAACGTGACCAAATGTTTTGTCTGTTTTTAAAAAATTCCTAAAATTCCTACAGCCACAGAACATTGCTTGTTGCTATGGTAACGCACAGCCAGCCCTTAGGAAGCAGAGTAACTGTAGAGTTTCACTGTAACGTATAGAAACCGTCGCTAAAATCTCATTAGCGAACCGTGAACTAACTGCTGAATAACGTTGAATAAACCGTGGACGTGTGAGTATGAGAGTAATGAAGACCGTCCGGATTGTTGGAGTCAGACTCATTCTGCCTTCCTCACTTACTCTTCCACTCTTTCGTTTCCTTGTATGATTGTGTCGCTGGCGTGAGTTGACTTGTGCCTCACAGTAAAGATGAGAGAAGCTCGGAGCTCAGCTCTTCTGTTTATGTTCTTTTTATGGTCTGTTTATGTGGGTCAGGCTCCGTCTCCGCTCCGTATCATGTTCATAACGTGTTCCACTGATTCATATCTTCAGCTTTACAGTCGCCCTGTTCCAAATAATTGTTGTTACTTTGTGTAATGAGCTCGTTTGCTTGTATTTATTGGGCTGTAAAACAACGTGAGGCTGGTCTGAGGCTAGTCTGGGTCTTAATAGCTCTCTCTCTCTCTCTCTCTATCTCTCTCTTTCTCGCTTTGATCTCAGGCATTGCATCTTTCCAGTGTCTGTCTTCTCCAGTCCAGTGGAACCCACGAGGTCCTGACCTCAGTAACTGCACCTCTCCCTGGGTCAACCAGGTGGCTCAAAAGGTCCGTTATCTCTCTTATTATATCACAGAGCAGTGAATTCAGGGTTCTGATTGGTCAGAAGGTGTCGAGTCATTATATAACAAATGCTCCATTCTGATTGGTCAGAAGGTGTCGAGTCATTATATAACAAATGCTCCATGTTGAGTAACATATTTCCTTTCTATGTCACAATGTTAGAAATGTGGCATAGGATGTTGTATTATTTTTTATTGTAATTATTTTTTACTTATCGAACCTCACCAGGCTTTACCATGGCTAGTTTTAGTGAATTTTAATAGCTCACATTTTCATTTATATAACAGACTCAAACAATAATAAATACAATAACAGTTAATGTCATGTTCATGAGTCACAAAATGATTTTTTTTTTCTTGTTAATGAGTGAACCTTTAATGAGTGAATTACAACATCGTGTGTGTGTGTGTGTGTGTGTGTGTGTGTGTGTGTGTGTGTAGATAAAGAGCGGCGAGAACGCAGCGAACATTGCCAGTGAGTTAGTGAATCACACGCGGAGTCGAATCCATGCAGGAGACGTCAGCTCATCTGTTCGTCTCATCGAGCAGCTGCTGGATATCCTGGACGCTCAGCTTCAGCCTCTGAGACCCGGGAACAAAGAGTCAGCCACCCGCAACTACAACAAGGTTCCACACACACACACACACACACACACACACACTAAGAGCTTCACAACTGAAATCTGTGAAAATATAATGTAAATGTTAAAACTGTGTGTGTGTGTGTGTGTGTGTGTGTGTGTTTTATTCTGCTGTGCAGCTACAGAAGAGGGAGAGGACCTGCAGAGCATACATTCAGGTACTACAGCATGTCCTTCTCCTACACTTTCTGTCACTTCTTGTTTTCATTCATTTTTAATTCATCTCGTAGGTTTTATCCTTTTCTAGTCACGTTTCAGACTGTTGCCTGAACAGTCGCTCCATCACCAGTCTCTCTTAAAATGAATAAAAAATAAACAAATAAATAAAAGCAACTCTTCTGTTAGAATAGTTACAGCTTTACCTCTGACACCGGAGACTCCTTCAATAATGAGAACGTCACCATAGCAACACACGTCTCTTTAATCCGTGCATGCTGGAAGAGACGTCGCTACGGAAACGAAAGCGTGGCAGAAAGAGCACGTTAAAATACGGTGCGCCGTCAGAGCTGCTGCTAGAGAGAATGAATCAACACCTTCGGACCAATCAGCATCCAGCATGTAACAAAACACCTAGCTGTAGCTGTAGTGGTGTCCATCTTTATTATCTACACTACAGTTTATATTCAATTAGAGGGGAAAAGGCTACGGTCATTTTGAACTCGCCCAGCTTTTTTTTTTTTGTCTTCCATCCAACAATAAATAAATAAATAAATAAAACAAAACAAATAATGAGGAATGTGATTTGGCTCAGTTCTGACTCATTTTCTGACTCATTTGTGGAATTTTTAAAACCTCTCTACAAAAACGAGTGGTGTTCCGAACACAATGTTCTTTGTTTTTTGTTTTTTTTTCTCTCATCAGGGTTGTGATTAATTACTGCTGAATAAAATAAATTCATTAATTAATAAAAAATCAAACTCTGATCCTTAAATAGACTTCTGCCCAGTTTAAGTGTGGAACTTGATGAGACCCCTGGTGGCTGTGTCGGGTGTGTGTGTGTGTGTGTGTAGGCTGTGGTTCAGACAGTAGATAATCTGCTGCGTGTTGAAGCTCTGGACGCCTGGAGGGACATGAACAGCAGCGAGCAGGCTCACACGGCCACAATGCTTCTGGACGTCATGGAGAAAGGAGCCTTCCTGCTCGCCAACAACATGTACGACACACGCTTCAGTGACCACGCCCAAAACATCGGTGTGTATATACACACACACACACACACACTCACACACACACTCACACACACACACACAATCCTACATTTCTTTACAGATTCCTTTCCAGGCTTTTCTCCTTCCCATTACTGCATCACTGCTCACTTAGACGTCATTTACTGTAATAAAATAATAATAATAATAATAATAATAATAATAATAATAATAATAATATTAAGTGTAATAGCAGTGTAATAATAATAATAATAATAATATTAAGTGTAATAGCAGTGTAATAATAATAATAATAATAATAATAATAATAATAATAATAACAGTGTAATAACAGTGTAATAATAATAATAATAATAATAATAATAATAATAATAACAGTGTAATAACAGTGTAATAATAATAATAATAATAAT
>JAOTRN010000029.1:1603483-1638483 GCA_028566695.1 Bagroides melapterus
CCTGTGTCCCTTACGTCATCCTCCCTGTGTCCCTTACGTCATCCTCCCTGTGCCCCTTACTTCATCCTCCCTGTGTCTCAGTCTCTGTCTCCTACATTGTCCATGTGTCCCAGATTCTGTTCCTGTGTCTGTCCTCACTGTGTCCCTGTGCTGTCCCAGTGTCTTTTCTCCATGTTTCCAGTCTCTGTCCTCCCCGTGTCCCACTGTTTGTCCCTGTCTTTGTCCTCTCCCTGTTCCTGTCCTTTCTGTGCCTGTACTAGTGTCTTTTCCCTTGTATCCTCATGTCCGTTCTTCCTGTCCCTGTCCTCCTTGTGTCCCAACGTCTGTCCCCGTCTCTTCTCCCCATCTCTCTGTGTCCATCCCTGTCTCTGACCCTGACTTTGTCCTCCTTCCACTGTCTCTCCCTCCTCTGCTCTGTTCTCTACCTACCAGCCCCCTCTCACAGTCTCTGTCCTCCATCCCTCTCTCTCTCTCTCTCTCTCTCTCTCTCTCTCTCCACCCTCCTCCATCACACAAATCAGTATTAGAAGCTATATCTCTTAGATTTTATTTTAGAATGAAGTGTTCAGGTGTGTGTTAATATCAGCATCATAATATATTATAGTATAGTATCTGAAGCTTCTTATATTTATTATACACTTTTCTAGCTACAAGATTCAGGATCTGTTGGCTCTTCTCTATCAGTTACAGATCACCATATAGTCCAAAGATTTAAAGTTTGAGAGAGAGAGGGAGAGAGAGAGAGAGAGAGAGAGAGAGATGACAGTGTGTCGATTATTATGATTAGTCCCACTGAAGGTCATTAGCGGTCGCTGGGGCAGATTTTAATAAGAGTAGAACATAGCATTAGTGTTCTCTCGATGACTATGATGATGGTGATAGTAATAATCATAATTATCATCATCATCATCATCATCATCATCATCATCAGCGGCGGTGGCAGCAGTGGGCTCAGCATTTCCAGGAGGAGACATGGGCTGACAGCAGCGCTAGCTAAATCAGCCTCGGTTTCTCTTTCTCTCTGTGTTAATTCAGTGGGTTTTTGTTTATAATGAACTGATTAGAGGCTGAGAGAACAGGGGGGCGATTAGAGCGAGACACACAAACACACACACAGCCGTGTTCTGGAGACTTTTAATCAAGAAGGCGGAGAGAGAGAGAGAGAGAGAGAGAGAGAGAGAGAGAGAGAGAGAGAGATGGAAATCTGCTCTACAGGACAGAGACGGCGAGACAGAAGAACGGCGAGAGCGACAGAATCACAAGCATCTTTTCATAATCTTAGAGGAAAGTTTTTCACAGTCTGAAAGCAGGGAGAAGCAGAACAATGTAAATGCCTTTTTTCTGTCTGTGACAAACACACACACACACACACACACACACACACACACGTTTTCACTCGGCATCTTTCCATCTCACGCTGCTCTTCGTTTGCTCTTATTTTAGACTTTGTTACCTTTTTCTGCCAAGATCCAGCATTGAGATGTTCACCAGTTTTGCAGTGTGTGTGTGTGTGTGTGTGTGTGTGTGTGTGTGTGTGTGTGTGTGTGTGTGTGTTGAGACAGCAGGGGTTTTTCCTACAGGAACACAGTAGGATGCTTCCCAGCATGCGTTTTTCTTTAAGCTCAGCGTGTAACACACACCAACATTCAGCATCATTAATGCATCTAATCACTTTTCTCTCACATTCGCACTCATTCAGATTCTTAACCATAATGTGAGATCAGAACGATCAGACAGAAAAAAAGGCCCCACGCTGCGAAGTGCTGCTCTCGCACAAACAACACACACACTGTCTCATTCACACACAGACATGTGTTTGAACTTGAAATGTGTCTGGGATTTGGAAAAAAAAAGGCTGTTTTACACGCAACGTAGCGTCACTGCAGCACTGCCTGCTCCCGGGATTCCTGCAATAACGTCTCGTCTCGTCTCGTCTCGTCTGTTTTAACACTAACGACTAGAGCTACGTTCACGCACAGTGAACATACTACTGGTTGTCATAGTGAAAGCGGTTAGCAGCGTGTAGCGAAGCTAGCGTTCCAGATCATTTCTCGCAGCTAAAACGGAACTTTCTGGAGGGAGATTTGTTGTTTGTGTGTAAAATTCAGCAGTCGGAGAAGCAGCGTGTGCCCTTTGATTTGATTGGTTGCGTCACTGAACACGCCCACATCTGATCACCCACCCGGTTCTCGTTTGAAAACGAACGATCGCTCACGTCTTCACCTTCACACGTTTCTGCCCAGAAGCTTCGGGATCTTGACGGTTCCATCCGTTCCAGACTTGATGCTGTGACAGTTATTATGTTCACGGGGAAAAGTTCTGTTTATTCTGAGACTGAAGAACTTACTTTTATTAGATGCTTTTGAGAATCGCTCATATCTTTGTTGATGACAAAACTGTTTTGATTGAAGATGTCAGAGAGTCATTGTGTCTTCGAGTGGCAGAAAAAGACTTTAATAAATTTTATTTTGATAGAATTTAATACATTTTATGCCTTTTTGTTGGTGATACAGAATCTCAAAGCTAGGTAAAGCCCATGAAATGAAATTTATTCATCAATTCACATTTAGAGGAATATCGTCAAACTGAGGCTCATTATATATTCTCTCTCTCTCTCTCTCTCTCTCTCTTTCTCTCTCTCTCTTCTTTAGCCCCCATGGGGAATCACCTGTTGGCGAACCCGGTGTTGCAGACGCGTACAGGTTCTTCACCGTACAACACTCTGCTGACTGAGAGCTTCACACCTCCATCACCTGGAGTCTTTAACTCCACTGGTCAGTCTCACTCTCTCTCTCTCTCTCTCTCTCTCATACTCTCTCTCACACACACACTCTCTCTCTTTGACACTCTGTTACTCTCTCAGTTTCTCTTTCTCCCTTTCTCTCTTAGTCTGTCCCTCTCTTCTGCTCGTCTGCTCTGTCTCTGACTGTCTCTGTCACCCTCTCAGTCTCCCTCTCTCTCTTCTCTCTCTTTCTGTCTGTCTCTGAAAGTCACTCTCTCTTTCTCTCTCTCTGTCTGTCTCGTATCACAGCTGCATATGCTAACATTTTTCCGTGTGTGTGTGTATCTGTGTATTTAGTGTGTTCACATCCTGTCAGTATGATTCAGACAAATGGACAGTAGCCAACTGTCCAGCCGGCAGATTTAAAATCGTACTCGTTTGATCCCACGGACAAAAATATCGATCCGCCTCGAGGCCGAGGAGGGCAAAGTGAGGCAGCGTGATTGACAGCTGAGTGGGAGAAGAAGCTCCCTCGAGATTTAACACGTCGAGTAGCTCAGCGTCCGTCTCGAATAACCCTGCTCTCGGTGACGGAGAGATAGACTGAGTGAAAGACAGAGAGAGAGAGGGAAGTGCAGTGTCGGAGGGGTGAAATTTAAGACGCTGTCTCTGCTGAATATTTTACAAAGTTCTATCTTGCGCGGTATAATGCGTCAGCCTCGACTCGGCTTAGCTTAGCTCCCCGCAGCCCGCGGCACATTTTTAGAATATTCACACAGGAGGAGGGCTTCATTAGAATGTCTAATTACTCTCCCTCTCCCTCTGTTTTTCTGTCTTTCTCTTTCTCAGCACAGGCGAGCGTTGATTAAAGTCGTACTACACATTAAAATTTAAACCCCTCCAGCACAAGCGCGTCTCGGTGTTCGATATACGGCGACAGGTCCGAATAAAACAGAGGTGTCGTCACGTGAGAAGGCACAAAAGCTGATATAATCACCGTCGCAGCCTGATGAGGTCATATGAATCACGGAGCATGCTCTCGTCTCGCTCTGTCAGCGTACAGCTCACCGCTCTCTAAACAGCCGATCCTCAGTACTACCTCCTTCAGGATGAGGATAGAGGAACGGGTGGGGCCGTCGGTTAGCATAAGGTCCACTGCTCTGTGGTGGGGTTTGTTACTGAATCAACAGACCACCAGCTGTCTTGGTTCCTACTGGCTGAAAGTCCAAAGTTGATCAAACTTCTATATAAAATCCCTTTTTAGATAAAGTGAAAGCGAGTGCAAACACAAACAGTTGCCTTGCGTCCTTTCCCCTTTGGTAAATCTGGTTGTACGCTGCGTGAATTTTAGCATTAGCTTTTGTTCCAACTGTTGATTTTAATGTAGTTTTTAGATGTTTCTTCTATAACTAAAAGGAAGCAGCCAAAAACCATAAAGGCTCCAACATAATCATGAGTCGCTACTCGTGGTAAAAGTGTGGTTTCCGTGCTAAATGTGTGGACTGTTGTGGTCCAGTGTTTGTGTACAAGACACAAGTCATGGCTAAAAATCTCTGTTAGAATTTAACTAGCTAAATTTTAGCTAGCATTTTCACTAGAGTAACTGATGTGTTCATGCAAGAAATTCTGATACACCGCCAAAATTGTATTATGTGTAATATTATCTGTGTATTTTTTTTTTTTTATCTTAAATGGATCAAAAGTTTTTTCTCCTGTTTCCTTCCTGCAGATTTTTTTTACTTTCATTCTTTTTAAATTCTTTAACATGTTTTTTTTTTTTCTCTGTGATCAGTTCTGTTTCTTTCTCTTAATAGTTTTAGGGCGAACTATAAACTAAGCTATTTAAACGCATAAACAAATCTTCTGTGACATGTCTGATATTGTCTCTAAGAGAAACAGTGGAGATTTTATTTTCAGGAAAGTGTTAATGTGAGAACTTGGAGGATTGTTGTTGCTCTGTTCATCTCCTTATCTCTCTCTCTCTCTCATTTTCTTTCACCATCCGGTAGGAACCTTCCGTGATCCAAGTAAGAGCTCTCTCTCTCTCTCTCTCTCTCTCACTTTATTTTAATGGCCACTGTTACCTTAATGATAATCTCTTAACCTGTGCAGTGAAGCCTCATGTGTCTGTGTACACAATTTCCACTCCCTGCTAATAGCCAGTCTCCTTTCATAAGCCTATTAATCTTGCACTGGAAGTGTCTTTATTGATCTAATCCCAGA
The DNA here is from genome assembly GCA_028566695.1 of Bagroides melapterus. Classification (NCBI taxonomy): domain Eukaryota; kingdom Metazoa; phylum Chordata; class Actinopteri; order Siluriformes; family Bagridae; genus Bagroides; species Bagroides melapterus. The sequence continues at coordinate 1,608,429 of JAOTRN010000029.1, forward strand.
TTTTTGTGCTGTGAATCTCGGTCTTGATTAAAAAAGGTAATGAAGTGTTCACTTTACCTCTTCTCCTTCCCTCCCTCCTTCCCTCCCTCCCTCCTTCCTGTCACACAGAGAGCACTCTAGCTAGGAATCGGGACCATGGGGGAATGGAGACACTTCCACTGAACGGCAATTTCAACAACAGCTACTCGCTGCGTGCCGGAGTTGCCGGCCCGGGTGGACAAAGCGGCAGCTGCGACTTCCTTGGGGGCGGGTCTGATGAGAGTCCACCTCCTTTATTGAATCCGCGTGGCACGGAGACGCTGGGAGGGATCAGACGCAACCTCTCTGACGCAGCCGCATTTGAGAAGATGATCATTTCTGAGCTGGTGCACAACAACCTGCGGCAAGGAGGCGGAGAGAGAATTGGTGGCACCCTGGTGCGAGGACGTACGACCGGTGTTGTGGTTGGGACAGGGGCAGGGGCAAGTTCTGGGACCGGAGTCGATCGGGTGACTGCTGCGGAACAGGAGGTGGATGATGAGGGACAGCGGCACAGGACACCACAAGATGTGGAGCTGTTATACAAGGCCCTGGAGGAGCCATTGCTCTTGCAGCGCGCCCAGTCAGTTCTATACCAGAGTGACGCAGAGGAGAGTGAGAGCTACATGAACGACTCGAATGAGAGCCACGGACACAGTGCAGCCGCCACGGGCGCTGGCACAGGTCCGGACTCACCTGCGCGGGACTCGCTGTACACCAGCATCACCAACCTGCGAGACTCACCATACCCAGACAGCAGTCCCGATGAGCTCTACTACAGCTCGGGCAGACCTGTGCTGGGCAGCGCCATGCACACCTTCTACCCAACGCCCCAGTCAAGGCCTGGAGCTGACACCCAAACCCATGCCCACACCCACAATCCCCCCGAACCCCCGCACGCTGAGGGGGATGGACAGATGCAGCTGGTCACCAGCCTGTGACTGTGACTAAACCCCCAGTCTTTCACACCTATTCCGTTTCTGTTCCTTTCTCTCGGTTAGCCAGTTTGGAAGTGTAAAAAGAGAGAAGTTTCAGCTCGGGTCTCAGTGGCAGCAGGTTCTATAAGGCAGCTCTGGAGCAAACATAGTCCATACACTCCCTTGGTTGATTCCCAAGTCCAAAGCTCCCTTAGCAACTGAGGATATTTTCAACCATTCCCCATGGATTTTGTTGGTGATACCTTTTCTGTTTCTTTTTTTAATTCTTATCAATTCCACGGTGGTTTCTTTTCTGATTTTACTCCTGTTTTTTTCGCCTTTTCTCATGTATTGAGAGCTGGTTTGTCTGGAGAAGAGAGTTCAGCGTTGCGCATCAGCGTGCAAAGAGCGCTCTCTGTCTCGCTCTGAAAGCTCTTCAGTGTTGCCAAAAATAATTTTTTTGAGCCAGAACACAAACTGGAACACAGAAACACACAAACACATTACACAAACATTAGTGCTTGTTACTGAACTTCAGACCGTGAAGAACTACACTCATAAACGCAGCAGCAGGAAGAAGCTGCCCCTGTGGAGTTGCCTTTATTCCCTTCCCTTCCCGTCTCTTCCTCTCCCTGTCTCTCTCTCTGTCTCTCTCTCTCTTTCTCTTTCTCACTCTCTTTCTCCAGATGGACTCTGATGTACAGGACTCTGAACGAGACTTGAAACAGCAGCACCTGGCCACAGGACTTGTATTTGATGCTCTATTTAAAAAGAGTTTTTCTGAAACTGGCCCCGTGGATTACGGACATCGGGCACCTCCTCTGTGTTACTGGGGGCTTGAAGAACTTTTTTCTTTACTTAAAGGTTTTCCTGGGTGTTCTCTGAGCCTATTAAAATGCCTGTACATACAAACCTTGAAAAACAATAACACCAAACCTAGCACCAGTCCTATTCTGTAAATAGAGACCAGATGAACAAAAGCAACAAAAAAGTAAAAACTATTATGAGAGCAATTTCTTGTATTGAGAAAAAAAAACAAACAGACAAAAAAAGAGTGACAAGAATTAAAATAAAGACATTTGGGAGTTTAAATGACACAGTCAGTCCATCTCTCCCTCTTTGCTTTGTTCGCTCTCAGGCTCTCATTTACCCCTGCCCCAATGAATTGTGGGAAAACTGTGTTGACAGACGGAGAGAGAGAGAGAGAGGGAAAAAGAAAGAGAGGGAAAGTTTGTGCAGAAATAAAGAAACTAGAAAAACTAGCGCTGGCACAATTTTTATGTATTATAACCCATCCTTAACAATTTGACAGGTTTCATGACTCGTGCCTCGGGAACGGGATAAAGGGATGCGGGGGCAGGGTGATGTGGGGGAGGGGTGATACGGTGGGTTTATCGACAGCAGCCATAATGTAGTGTTGGTTGTGTCTTGTTAGACTGATGTAATAGATATCAGATAACTAGATTACCGATACCTAGGACAAAGAATAAAATAATATCGGAGACGCAAAATGACGGACCGCAAATCAATCACGAATCATGAACATCACGAGTGAAGCTGTAGTTCACTGTTTTTTGAAATCACGACAATCTGCCGTTGAAGCTGAATCTGGTTCAATGGCTGATCTGTGATTCGTCTGTGTGTTTGAGTGTGTGTGTGTGTTTGAGTGCATACATTCGGGTGCCTGAAATGCTGAAGTGCTTGTACTTAAGAAGCTATTTTTTTCCAGGTTAGTTAGGCCCGTGTTAAGAGGAAGCAGAGTAAAAAAAACTAAAATGTATATCTATAAAAGAACGCTATATTAGCTCCCGCCTCAGAGCCTTCGCTAGGTGTCAGGAATACTGTTATTTTGGAGCTCAGTGCCATGGAAACTGGGACCATCAAGCGTCACGCCTGAGAAAGCAAGCATTAGCATTTGATTAGTATGGCAGGCGCTGCTGACTAACGAGACACGTGCTCTGTGTGCTAGAATCAACGTGTGTTAACGTGTTCTGCAGCCTCATGCACAGGTTCTAATGTGTCTTCAGAAATGTATCCTTCTACTGAGGGGCCTTTTCCACTGCAACTACCAGAACTTTTGGCACTAGGAATCCAGAACTGTGCTTTTTTTTTTCTTTCAATGACAGAGGTCCTGTATATTTAAAGGGTACAGCTGCAATGGTACTAATGGTACTAATGGTACTTGGGGGCGGGGCTAGCAGCACGGTTCATTGTTCAAATGTGTTGATTACCTAATTACGATGTTACTTTAGGATTTTTTTTTCCCAGATTTTTTCGTCAAACAAACTGGTTGGAATAAAAATCATTTTAATTTCAGCTCACGTTTTTGTCTCGTCATTATCGCTGGCAAAAACATTCAGACCCTTTTTTTCTAGCTTTTTATTTTTTTTTTTTCAGTCGGCTAAGCAGATAAAGGAACATTTTAGTCAAAAGCTTAACCATTACTTTGCTTCTGTCTCTTTAGTTGAGGGAAATTGATCAGAAACCTCAAGTGAGGGAGGTTTTAAATGAATGGAAATCCAGTCATCATCATGAAATCATCAACTTGTCAAATTTATCAATTATTTCTTTCTAGAGATGGAAGATATGATAAAAGACATGCTACTTTCATAAATAAGTTCACAACGTACATATTTAACATAATATTACGTGATGGAAGTAGTTCAAATGTAGAATCCAGTTCTGAAAAAAAAGAAGAAAGCTGGTCAGTAAGTTATTTATGATGATGAATTTGACACGTTTACACCTTTAATCAGCTGTTGGTCAGGTTCAGTGATATTAAAGCAGGGATGAAACTCAGGAAGCTCTCTGAACTCTGTCTGGTTGGTCTGATAATCCAGTGTTAATTTAATCGCATTGGTTTTTTTTTTGTGCTTTCGAGGGGCCAGGAAGGGCGAACGAGAGAAGGAAAGAAAGAGAAGGAGAGAAAGAGGAGTGGAGTACATGCATGTTTTATGGGAACAGTCGGTGTCAATATTACAGTTGTGTGCCGTGTCGAAGGTGCCAAGGGAGCATGACATCTGCTTTACAGTCACAAACAGACATGGAGCAGGTGGTGCATCCTCAACACACCACCTTTCAGTCACAGCACCACCTTTCACACTCTCTGTTTCCCTCTCTCTTTCACTCTCTCAAACTTTTCTCGCAGTCTACTTGTGCACAATACACTGCTTGGGAATGTGGTCCGTATTAATGGCCGTATTAAAATTTTATGTCTTGCTTTTGAGGCGAAGGGGTGGGTTGTCCTCGGGGTGTTGGGCTGCATGCTTGTGGCTCTGGCAGTCCTGCATTAAAGGAGATGTGTGTTTTTTTCGGTTCCCTGCAAAAAAAAGTACAATTTACTGTCCGACGCACAAAAATTAAAGGAATTAATCGAGAGAGTAGGAAATAATACAGCTTTGAAGGTAGTACCAGATTGTTGGTTCGCTGGTACACTCAGGTTGGTGTGCTAAGTTAATCTCACAACGATGCTAGTCTGAAACCGAGTATGTAGCGTCAAACGTGAAAAAGATGTTTGAGAAATTCTTCTATGCTTTTTAGCTACTATTATTAATCACTGGGACAAAAAATGATGAATAAATGAATAAATTAATTAATTAATACTACACTACACACACAAGTGCTCACTTATCAAAAAATGTTTATATAAAATACGTATTTTATAGACTGCGTTATAAAAGTCAGAGATGGGATAATTTTTTTGTGCTAACGGTGTAATGTGGCATATGAAAATAATTGTAAAGGAACTATTTTTTTACTGCTCCAGAAAGAGAAATCTTTTATCAGAACAACAACACCTCCTCACATCTTTACAGTGAGGGTTAGCGTTAAATCAGCCTGCATTATATGGTCCAAATATTAGCCAAAATTTAACACCTAGACTTTTTGAGGCTTAGCTTTAAAATCAAATGAGAATTCTGTTCTTTTATTTCCAAGGGTTCAGGGGAAATTCTTAACGGTTGTAATCGCATGTACGCTACAGAAGCAGTGCATAGCGATTAAGTTGAAAAAAAAAATGCTGGAGTATTCCTTTAAGGCTTAAGAGAGTATAATCAGCTTTTTCACCCCCAAATGCACATTTTGCTTCCTTTGCTTTCCTTGCAGAAATGTTGCGTGTTGATGAGTAGCACTTGGTTTTTTTTTTTCTTTTTTCTTTTTTTTTTTGACTGGTCAGCGAGTTTGACCATTTGAATGTATTTGGGAGTAAAGAGGCCATTGCTGAATGATGTCCTCAGAAGAGTCGTTCTCCTGAGTCATGACTCTCTTTGCACCTGCTGTAGCTCAGTGCTGTTGCGAACGCTCGCTCTCGTCGCTCTTCCTGCCCAGAGGACAGACTGTTTACCGCTCGACTCGTCCCTCGAGACAGTGGACGTGCGTCACACTGCGTCTCTCTGCACCCTGTCTCCCTCCTACCCTTCTTTCTCTCCTCACTTATTCCCCCATATGCCAAGTCTCTGCTTCTGTCATTCACATTCTCTCTCTCTCTCTCTCTCTCTCTCTCTCTCTCTTTCATTTGGTTTCTCTTTCACTGCAGTGTTTTCCAGCGGCTTCATTACTGTGGCACTTATGGAGGAGTGGCGTTTCGATTAGTCAGAGGTTTTGTTTACGTCCCACTGATGGAATAACAGAGTATGTGGGTTAATGATAGTGATTATACAGTATAAAGCGCCACAGGACTTAAATCCTTCTCGTGGGATTGCTACCACCTCTGAAATCCCTAACACAACCCCTGATTATCATATTAATGCTGAGAACTGTAATCTAGCCATGTCAACCCACCCAGAGATCTTGTTCGTTCTTTCTCTTGACGCTCCCTGGCCGTTTGCGGTCTCTCTGAGGGCGTGAGAGTGCCACGATCTTCCTTTCTTCGAGCATTAAGGAAGGACACTGTTTAAAGACGCCTTCCTATCCTTCTCTTGGCTTCGTGCCATAATGGAGTATTGAACAGTAATGGCTGCTGGATGTGGGCTGGATGTGAACTTTCCACTAGTGCTATCTACTTTGTAGCTCTTTGCCCCTTCATTCCCTCATTGTAATGCCATCGATTAGACTAGATTTCAGTCATCAGACAGCATGTCACCGTGTTCTCTTCAGACAAAACCATTTCAAACCACTAGCTTTTAGATTGGGAGTAGTTGACCAATATGTTCTGATCAATTTTACAAATAATTAGACATAATTCCAGCTAAGCAAATATCTGCATATCTTTAAAATATGATTTATTTTATACAGAAACTCTTGATATTTTTTTACTGTCCATGGAAATGCTTCTTTTTCAATTTGGTTAACCAGTTCTATTTCCCACAATGCTGTTTTAGAACCAGTTGGTAGTGCTGGAGTGGGATGTAGCCCTCGCTTCAGCTTTACCTAAACCGAGTGATCCAGCAGTACTTTAGTCTTCTAGTCTATGTCAAATCTGGGTTGAGGTTATCATAGATCTCTGGAACAACCTTATCCACACGTGACACAATGGAATTTCATTAGATAATAAGGCTAGTAGTCTTCCATGCTTCTCTGTCTCCATATTGTTGCCTGGCCGTATCCTTGCCCCACTACACAACCAGCCAGGTGGTAGGAAAAAAGGAGCTTCAATACAGTTACAGATATTTTGTGTTGAAGGTTCTGTCTTCTACTAAGAGCAGCCAGTGGTTAGCAGCCACCTTCAGATTTTAATCACTTGGCCAGTGCAGGGATCAAGTCTTTATTTCAGCAGCACCACAGGTAGTTTTACTTAAGTGCCATATTGTCACACACAGCATAAACATTATCACTGATTCTGTCGCTCTATTCAGCCTACCAAAGGTTTATCATTAAGAGGAACAGCAGAGTTCAGCTGTTTTTTTTCTGTCACTCTGTATGTTCTTTGGGTTCAATTTGAGATCCAGTGAAGCAGTAAAGTGGTTGATTCATAAGATCACTGACAGATCCCCAGGTCCGAGACCGAACTCTTCACACCCTGATGGTCGCCTCAGTCACAGATTGTTGTCTAGTACAGTGAAGAGGTGAATTCAGTGTCAAACATTCAGCCGTGTTGGTGTGAACTGGTTCTTTGGTCTTCTGTGGGTTTTGAAGTGATGTGCTGGTCCGTTGGGTGACGCCTACGATACACTGGTAAAAATAAATATCCTTCAGTGCAATACCAGACAGGGTCTCAGCAAGATTTCTAGTCTCTCTACTTCTCAAGAGACACAAAAAAGACTTCAAATTACCTTGGAGTTTGTGCTTTGGAAAAAAAAGGAGGCATGTCTTGTTTTCTTTTTCTGTTCTGGCACAGAACGCTAGGTCACACTACACAGCACAGTAAGCACGTATTTCTGATTTGCACTTGCAACTTTTTTAAAGCGTCACCTGTTACAGATATAACCCCACTTTTCCCCTCCTTGCAACAGAACAACAGAAGTGATTTTATACTATTGTAGATATTCTGTCTTACTTTTCACTTCACTTACACTTTGTTTTTGCTTATCATAGCCTATATTTGTGGAAACCGGCTGGATTTAATTCTGATGGTTTGCTTTAAAACAAGGCCTTCGATGCCATGGACTAGCACATGCGTACTTTTTTATCCTCCTACAGCCTAGTTAGAAAACCAACACAATTTGCCATCAGTTCCCAACCCCTGGCAACCCATATACAATAGAACTTTGGTGTTTCCTAATTGACACGGTACTTCTCTTGACTTGATGTTTTTTGTTGGTGTCTTACAGAATGAAACACAGTTTCTCTGTTCCACCAGTCTGATGTGATTAACACCACTATAGGTTTTAAATATAGAAGCCTCAAGGATTTTCCTTTTGTCCTCTATGTAGACACATTCACGAAGGATTTTTCTCCTTTTAGAAATTTCCTGAAAACTAAAAGCCCATAACTAGTGAACCCTTTAGTAATCCCTTTGAGAACCTTTGAGGAACCCTCTTATAAAAGGGTATGTTATCTGTGTAAGCATGTGGCACAAACTAGTATCTGCCAGGCTTTTACCATCCTGGTCCAGTCCTCAATAGTGTTCTTTAAGAATAATTCAGAGTTCTTTTCTTGCTGAAGATTTCTGATGGGGAAACACGTCACCTACATAGATTCCTTACAGGTTCCATCGAGGAGACAACAAAAGACTGTCTTGTAAATCTGCAGTACCATCATCAGACAGCGCAGTACACATGGATATCCAAGGGACTCAAAATTGCAACGTCAAATGAGAGAAGATCTTTCTTTTTCTGTTAATGTGACATTCTCCACAAGACAAGCTGAAGAACCCATTGGTTCTTCCTGCTGCTGTTTCTTCTTATTGGTTCTTTCTGGTGCTACTTTTAATGGTGTATATTAAGATATTCAAAATGGACTCCATACCACTCACAGCTCACAGGATTATGTTTCTGACTCACAGAGCTCTACGTGCTTGGCATGGCAGTCGAGAGACAAGTGGCTCCTTCGTTTAATTAAAAGTCCGACACCACAAGCTACGTGATGGCGTGTGATGATACTCAGAGTCAGACATGAGTACCGGCACATTTTTACCACACGGTTTGGTGTTCTCTTGCATTTTTATCTAATCTTGGAGGCTAGTGAGTGATCAAGTGTATTATCCACCCCTAATAAACCTGACTCAACTTACTCAAGGGCTCAGTAATGAGCTCCAGAGCTGAGTCAGGTGTGTCCAACAGAGAAAAAACAGTAAACTGTGCATTTCTCTGTGCTCCTGAGGGACTAGCATTGCCCTCTCCACACCTAGAACGTACTGAGCTTCAAAACAGACATGAGTCGTTCCTTGCGTAAGCAGTGTTCGTGGCACAGCAGGGACAGATTAGTGATTAGATGGGACGGAAGGCAGGACGTCATCACCAGCCGGAAATCTTTAGGAAGAATATTATTTGATTTCATTAGAAATGACTAACAATGCTCCTGTGTAAAAAGAAAGGTTGAAGGTTGGTCCGTTTTTTCCCTATTTCTTTTTCTAAAGTGATGTATTCATGCTGATTAATTTTCCATGAACAGCGCTCGGGGCCACATTTGGGGACATCACAGGTCAGTTTGACCCTGTATCAGCGCACATTTTAAAAAAGAAAAAAACAGAAATTTGACTAAAAGCAGGCTGGTTGTCTTTTAGTGCAGTGAATCTAAACACTGTTATTAGAACAACCTATGAACTGACATTACATACAGTAAGTCTTAATCATTATGACCTTCATTTTATATTCACAGATTAATGAGCATGAAGATCAGCTCTTATTTTCTGTTTGTGTGTGTGTGTGTGTGTTGTGTTTCAGCAGTATTGCACTGTAATTTTTTAGCTCAGCCCTTTCATTAGCCCAGGTAGAATCTTGTATTCATGCCGTCATTAATGGGAACTTCATTTCCCTTTTGTGTTGCTGCTAAGAGCTGTTTAGTGCTTTACGCCATATAATCAGCCCATTAGACTCTCACGAGGTGTCACCAAGGTGGGTTTTTTAATCCTCCTAAAGAGCAATGATACTTATTCAGTAATGTAGCGTATGCCATAATGTGATCACAAAACAAAACAAAAAAGTGTGTCATTTTACCGTCAGGTTTTTTTATTTATAGGATCAACATGAAGGTTAAATGTGATTCCAAATAAGCAGATGTGGATCTTTATCAGCTCATTAAACCTATAAATGACTAATGTGTGCATTTAAGTACAAGGGGTGTTTACACCCTACGACACCCTGCAACACTCAGCGACACCCCGTGTCACCCAACGGCAGTGAGACCCAGATGTTGAGACTTTTATTCAGAACTATTGTCTCTAAATACCACATACAGGCTTGCCAGTATGACAATGCACATGTGCACAAAGTCACTGAGCTCCATGATGACATAGGTAGGAGTGGAAGAACCCCACTGAACACCTCTGGGATGAACAGGAACCGGAGTCTCCTGGACATCCCGACATAGGTGTGTGATCTCGTTTAACGCTCTTGTATCTGAATGAACACAAATCCCCGCAGCCGGGCTCCAAGGTCTAGTGGAAACCCTTCCCAGAAGAGACGAGTGGAGCTCATTATTGTAACAGAAATCACTGGGGGAATAAATCTGGAATGTGATATTCAACATATAAGCACATAAGTGTGAGTGTGATGGTCGGGGATTGCACATACTTCATAAACAAAAATTTTACAAATATTTGAGAAACTATTGGAGCACAATTTTGTCTAATGAGAATATTGACTTTGATTTCAAGTTTTCAGGGTTTTAAAGCAATGATACTGAAGAGCTCATTTAATGAGCATCAAGACTTTTATTTAGCTGGTTTGTTAAATGTTTAGATGGATTGAGGCAGTGCTTTGGGTAACATCATCTGTATTATTACAGTGATATCTCTCTGCCTGTCTTTTTGTCTTTCTTTATTTCTTTCAGGTGCTATATACTACTGTACAGTGTGCTGCTAATTACAATGCTAATTACAACAGGAATAATAGGCTTATAGAATGAGGCTGGATTTTACCGGAATTTTTATGTCTAACTGCTTAACAAATTAACAAGCCAATTTGTAACGCAGGTTCTAATTTCTATACGCCTGAGCGACACAGTTTAATTAATTTAATAATGTGCATGTATTCTTTTTTCTCCTAATCAGACCTAAAGCTATCTGATCAGGTGAAATCGCTCTTTATCGTCCTTGAACATACGATACTAAAACACTGTGTGAAATCATCATTAGGTAGTGGATTAGCCGGTTAGCAAGCAGCATTTGGTCAGAACCGAAATGGAGATGCTGAAAACATTTAATGTTTAAGACTCTTCAAAAAAAAAAACAAGCATTATTCTGTCTGGTAGAAGCGGAGCAAGCATTGCCCTGGGTTTAAGCTTCTTAACAACCTCATCTTTAATTATTTTGACCTAAATTGGACTTGTGATGCCTACTTAGCATGTTGCTGTCTTCTCCTTCTACTGTATTTGCATTTCCTGTCCACTCAAAACTGACACTGATTAGGAATTTAAAAAAACAGTGTTAATATAACAGTGATGAAATGAAGAGAGCAAGAAAGCCAAGAAAAAAAACATCAAAGTGAAGTATCATGGATTGTGTGTGTGTTAAAGCAAAATGACTGACTGACTGAAGAGTAAGTGCTATTAAGAGAATGATTTGTATTTCTCAACAGTTCAGTGTATTTTAATTAGTGCTATAGAGATACAGCATATACATCTACACATCGCCTCCTGCTGCTTTTCCAGGACGAGTCGAAGCCTGACGATTTGACGCTTGAGGCCTCATCCTGCATGTTGATTAACTAAGAGCTGCCTTTTCCTCGCAATCACAGCCAAGAGGTTTACTCCACAACAAAAGCGGCTCTGTTCGACGTCAGGAGATGAAAACATGCTCCAGAAGTGCTAATTCCTCCTGCTGATTAATTCACGAGCAGGGCGAGCGGGTCACCGGATCTGTCAGCGATAGTGCGTTTAACCTCTCCAGCACACCCGCACAGGCGAGGGAACCGAGCAAGCGGCTCTGTTTCATGCTGTGCTCTCTTGAACCACATATGCATATGGAAATGAGACACCGGAGACTCATCCTAAGAAAAAAAATTCTTTCAAAGGATCCAGGCAGTGAGGTCTGAGTAAACGCAAACACCCACAATTTCAGCGCCCACTCAGGGTGCCATCACACCCACTCACGTTGGACAGAGACCAGTTTGAGTGTTTGTGTGTTGAGAAGTGTCAGCCAAGCATTGTGCTTTTAGGGAGAAAAAAAAAAAACAGAACTCAAAGCGCAGTACCATTGAACGTTTTTTAAATACAGGGAGGAAGGTGAGAACGTGCTAAAAATCTGAACCATAGTCTGACAAAATCCTGTCAGAACCTGACCACCACAAACTGAATAAACATAGGATAAATAAGGACTTTGTTGGCCCCAAAGGGAAAATAAAATACAAGACACAAGAATATGAACTTAAATAAAACAAGAATAAAATAAATATAAAATAAGACAAAGTCAAATGAATATCAAAAGAGACAGAATATAAACAGTAAACTATGGAAGTGAATAGTAGACACTGTGCACAGGGTTGCCAGATCTGTGTAACAAAATCAGCACACTGGCCAAACAGAACTAACCTATAAACCAGCCCAATGACCAAGTAAACTAGCACAATCACCAAATTAACTAGCCCAATAACCAACTGAACTAGCTCAATGACCAACTAAACTAGCTCAGTGACCAACTAAACTATCCCAATGACCAACTAAATTAGCCCAATGAACAATTAAACTAGCCGAGTGACCAATTAAACTAGCTCAATGAGCAATTAATCTACCACAATCAACAGTTAAACTCTCCCAATGGCCAACTAAACTATCTCATTGAACAATTAACCCTGTCACCAGCTAAACTAGCTAAAGGACCAATTAAATTAGTCCATAACTAGCACACTGAGCAATTAAACTATCCCATAACTAGCCAGATGACCAAATAAACAAACCAAATGGCAAATTAAACTAGCACCAAAATCCAAATACAAAACTCAAACGCCCCGCTCACAAATACCTAAAAACATGTTTCCCAGACGCTGTTCCACATTACACACAAATTCAAACTGATACCACTGTATAAATCAATGTAGTGAGGAGGATCGTCAAAGAGTTCATCCATTATTTTAGAACAATTTAAAAAAAACAACAACAACAATTTACAGTTTTAAGATATTCATTTTGTCAAATATAAATTGGAAAATATTTAACATCTCAAATGCAGTCATATATAACTGATGCAGAAAATAGAAAAAAGAAAAAATCAACCCACAGCATAAAAGCAGCATATTAATAGTTTATAATTTATAGTTTTCAATAAGTTTATTCTTATTAACAGACTCTATGAAAAATAACGTAAATGAATAAAAATAAACTGTTGTTTACTTTTTTATTTACTATTAAATACATAAATAAACTTACTAAAGGATGTTTATTGATATTGGCTGAGACTCCAGGCTTTAGTATCATTAATGATATCAGAAGAAAAAGTGGCACCATACCAGAGCATCTTTAATAGATAGCATGAGGGAGGACAGTCCTTCAGTTTAAACTCCATTATGTCTGATCAGGTTACGTGTATGTAGGAAGATAGAAGGTGTAGTTCATTCTCTTGATATTTTCACAGAACCCAGTTTGCAGTCTGCTACACTTTTCTTGCCATCATTAATCAGGACAGACGTTCAGATCGCTGCCTTTTCTGTTGACTGTTTGTTTGCAACATTATCACAGAGCATCATGTAGTACTGGATGTTGTTATTGGAGCATCAAGGTACTAGAGTTCAGTATACAAGTATAAAGTTATCTGGATTTAAACAGGAAGTTGACATGATCTAGACTGGAAACATGCTTGAGAACACAGAGCTTCAGGGATTTTAATGAGTGCAACAAGCGATAAATCAAAGCTATTGGCTTACATAATTTTTGGACCGTATAGCATGTGAGGTTCGAGTTTTTTTTCTTTTTCAGTTTATTGTCTCAACGTTGCATCAAGTTGAAGCTATGCGAATGCTTCTTTGAGGAAGTTGTGTCTGAAGCTCTGTGTGCACACACACCAATTTAATGGCTGGGAAAGGACAGGTGGCAAAGTAATTACACACAAGCGAGTCCATAAAAGGGTATCTACGTCACATTACTCCAGCTTCTTTGTCTTCAGGATGCGCTCTGTGTATGTTTGTGTCTATTGTCAGTCTAAGGCGAGGGCAAAAGAAGATATATTTCTAAAGACTAGGGTCTTTTTTTTTCTTTATCATGGAGCAGTCAGCTCTTTATGGTGCCAATTGCGTGCATTGCAGGCGACTGCTCTCTGCAATTTTCTTGTTTTTTTCTCCGCAACTTGCTTGGCTGCAAGTCACTGGTCTTTTTTGACAGACACTTTGCTTTTGGGCTGTTGAGCGACCTTTGGTGGCCGCCCTGCCCAGGGTCTATGGGAGAGCCCTTATATCTCATGGTACATAAATTGCTTGAAGATGAGGGCCGTGTTTCTGAAACACTTTCTCCTACACCGCAGGGGACAGCACTGCAGTGGTTTCCTATTTCAATCATCAGGGCGGTCTGTGTTTGCACCCCCTGTTCAGGTTGGCACTGTGGATTCTGCTCTAGCCAGACTCTGTGTAGCTTCACCCCTAGGGATTATGGCTCACTCCAATAGTTGTTTGGCCTTCTATAATCTGGACCTGGACCCCACTTCAGGGTCTGATGTCATGCAGGGCTATTGATGATGCTACCAGTATGCTTGTGCTCTCTCACAGCCTCTGGCACGTACGTCAACTGGCATGACTTGACATTCACATAGCGTCAAATCGACACAACATCGAGTTCCCTCAAAAGAGAACTACACCAGTTTACGTATGTAAACCAGGTCCCTGAGAACAGAACGAGACGCTGCGTCACTTGCCACACCCCGGACGTCTATTTGCAAATAGAAGCTGAAGTAATGTGACGTAGATGCTTTTTCTTTGCCACCTGTCCTTTCTGAGCTATTAAATTGCTGTGTGTGCACACAGATCTTCAGACACAGCTTCCTCAAAGAAGCATTCCCATAGCGTCAACTCGATGCAGCATCTCATTCCCTTCTCAGGGACCTGGGTTACATATGTAACCTGGTGTAGTTAATCATCACACACATGATTGCATGTTAATAAGGAAGCAAACATGAAGTGAACAATAAATCATTTTATTATATACAGACTCAACTATTTGAGAGAATGTCCCTTCTTCTGGGTGACACCAGGTATGAAAAAGTGTTCAGTATGAACAGGGTAGATCTGCCAGGTCTGGGAAGTAGGTCAATAACATGGTATTCTCCTTCTTTACTAGCTGTTTAATCTGAAACTCATCACTGACGTCCAAGTCAATTTGAGGAGTGAAGATTTCTAGTGCTGGTGTGCTGAATGTCTCAGTATAATACACCTGCTCACTCTCCTGTACCTGCTCCACCTCCATCACCGAGGGACACCTGAGCTTATCCCACAGATGCTGCTTGATCAAGCGGCCAAGAGCCAAGGAGTAGCAACATGGCTCTCCGGTGCAGGTCACGAGCAACGGATCCACCACTGAGTGATAGATATTTTGGTACTCTGGAATGCTTAGGCCATGGTTCGTAACAGGTGGATCCATCATCGACTCGCTGACAGAGCTCGTCCCTGGGGCAGTGGCGGCAAACAAGGCAGGTGGGGGATGGCATTCAGGAATCACTGCAGCGTTCACAACGTAACGCTCTTCCAGATGTGGCATCAGATTTTCCATCTCTGTCTCCTGTGCTGCTTCGATTTTCCTCTTTGGACTCTGAACAAAGAAACATGACAAGAACCTGGATGGTCAGTGAGTGTATAGAGGTTTCACTGCAACTGATTTACATCTTCTGTGAAGTCTTTCATTTTGTTTACACCATTTCGATGATGCCCCGATCCAAAACCACTTACGTTTATGTCAGAACATGTTCCTTTTGATGTTTAATCATCATTTCACTGTCAGCTCTCTAGGAGCCTCTGCTAGTTTTAATTGAGTTAAAACTAATGGTTAAATGGTTAACTAATGGGTAAAAAAATCAAAAAACAACCAAACACAGTAAACTTACTGTTTCATCAGCAGAAGTAGATGGTTGTTGCTGGAGGTCAGAGACCAGAGCAGCATTTTTAACCAAAAGCTTTTTTTGAGGGTCTCTCAGTTTACCAGCTTCATCCTGCTCTTCTGCTTCCCTTTTCTGTACAATCTGAGCGAATAAACACGACAAAAACCTTCTCAGTGTCACATACAGTGTGTCTGATCTACACATCTGATCTGTTCCTTTACTCATTTACTGAAGTACAGACAGAAGAAAGAGAAATATTTAGAGTCTGTACCTGACACAGAGGGCTGACTTTCATCTTCTGAAATCTCAGCATGGTCTGAAGATATCTTAAAGTAATAAATTTAAGAGCGAGATTTTAGTGTGTGTGTTTGAGTGAGTTTGTATATTTTAGTGTCTTTGTATTTGAGAACTGTGGACAGAATCCTTTCTGGTGTTTTTTTTAACTCTGAGGAACAGGTGATGGAATGCTGAAGTCATCAGATTCTAAAACATCAGTAGCTCATTTTTTATACAACTGAGCAATTGAGGGTTAAGGGCCTTGCTCAAGGGTCCAGTACTGGTAGCTTGGTGGAGCAGGGATTCAAACTCACAACCTTCCAATTGGTAGACCAACTCCTTAAACACTAGGCTACCACAGCTTCAGCAGGCGCATGAACAGAACAGGGCAGATAGACTAGAGATGATGAATAATCAAATGGCAATGAATGAGTTAAAACACAATGTTGTTAAAATATTCACTTTAAAAAAAAATCAAGTTAAAAGCATTAACAAAGATTTATTCACAGACAACACACTTGCACACATTCTTTCACTGTTTCTCTCACTGTCTCTCACACACAAACACACTATCAAGTTTCCACCAATCGAGTGATAACTAGCGTAATGGCTAGTCAGCACTAGCAGCTAGCTAGTTAGCCACTAGCTTTTTAGACAAATTGACAGATGCCTCACTTTCTGGCCCAGCCGAAGGCTATGGTAACCTGGCATTAGGCATTCTGTGGTTGCCCATATGAGGTCTCTAGGCCTCAGGTTGAACTATTCTGTGGTTTGTTCGGAACTCCATTACAAGACATCTTGTCAGCAGTGTAAGTTATTTGGCTAGGCCAAAGTCTCTCTTTCTCCATGTTATCCCTTTGGGTCTTCCTCATATGAGGCCATTCCAGCTCTGTCATCCACGCAGACATCCCCGCAGGTTCATAAGGGTTACATGCCATGGGCTTCATACACTTGTGTTACAGACTCCGGTTCCTTGGGTCCCACTCTAGGGACATGTCATTGTTGCAGGACTCTTTCAGTGGATGCCTTGCTTTCGGGCTAGGTTAGCAACCTTGGATGGCTGCCCTGCCTAGGGTCTATGGTAGGGCCCTTAACTCTCATGGTACGTAAATTGCCTGGAGAAAAGGTCTGTGTTTCTAGCATTTCTCTTTTATCTCTACCTGATCCTGACTCCTTCTCCTCACTATCCTTGGACTCAACCACTGATACTTTCCTCTCCTCCCTTTCCTCAACCTTGGACCTTCTCTGCTCACTATCCACTAAACCCGAGAAGATTTCTTGTTCTGCTCCTTGGCTGAAAGTGGAAGAAATCACAACTCAACACTGATCTTGCCTATTACCCTACACTCCTGGCTAAGTTCTCTTAAGATGTGACTTCTGCCAAGATGTCCTTCTACAGGGAAAAACTTGAAGCTTCTGCACAAGACCCTTGTAAGCTCTACAACATCTTATCCTCTCTACTCAACCCCCCAGCTAAACCTGCTCCATCCTCCCTGACTGTGGAAGGCTTCATTTTTTTTTCCTACAAGAAGTGTGATAGAATCTGTCAGACCTTCACTTCTACGCCAACTGCACCTACACTTCACAGCCAGGATTCCCTTTCTCCTTCATTCTCACATTTCTCAACCGTAACAGCAAGAGATTTTACAACTCATCCAGTCCTGCAATCCGACCACCTGCCCACTGGATCCTCTCCCCTCCACAATGCTCCAGACCATCATGCAAGACCTTCTGCCCTTCATCAACAGAATCATCAATGGATCACTAACATCTGGTCATGTACCAACCACCTTCAAGAGAGCAAGGGTTATTCCCATCCTGAGGAAAGTTGCTCTGGATCCATAAGACATCAGTAACTACAGTCCAGAATCACTTCTCTCTTTTCTTTTAAACATTCTCGAACGCATTGTGTACAACTAACTGTCAACAGAACAACCTGCAAGATCCCAAGTTTGCTCATATCAGGTAATATGGACAAGAGTGACATCTGCTCCACAGACTCTCCACTGGTGTCCCACAAAGCTCAGTTCTTAGTCCTCTCCTTTTCTCCCTGTATACTCACTCTCTTGGTGAAGTTATTTACTCTCATTGGTTTTTGCTATGCTGATACTATACTCAACTTATCTTCTCCTTCCCACACTCAGATACCATAGCTTCAGTTTGGATCTCAGCATGTCTTGCAGACATATCATCATGGATGACAGCTCAACAGTTGAAGCTCAATCCCAGCAAAACTGAACTGATGATCATCCCAGGTGATTCATCCCCAGGTCATTATCTTGCAATATCCCTACACAATGACCTGATCTCCCCTTTAGGCTCAGCTTGCAACCTTGGGGTAACCAGGGACAATCAACTGTACTGTTCCTCTCATGTTGCTAACTTGACACGTTCGTGTCACTCTACAACATTAGGCCATTTTTTTGACCACAGGCTGCTCAGGTACATGTTCAGTCACTTTTCTTTTTAAGACTGGACTACTTCAATTCACTGTTGGCAATTCTACCTATGAACACTCCCTCTTAGCTCCCTCTTACCTCAAAGCCCTTATTACTCTTCATACTGCACCTCAGACCCTCAGAGCTACCAGCACAGCATGACTGGTCTCATAATCTCTCAGGGTAAGAGGTAGGTATACAACAAGACTCTTTTCTGTTCTGGCACCCAGGTAGTGGAATGAACTTCCTCTAGGGGTCCGAACAGCTGAGTCATCTACAAGCGACAGCTGAAGACCTAGCTCTTTAAGAAATACTTGAACTAGCACTTTCTCCCTTGTTTGTTGTATGTGTGTACAAATAAAAAATACAAACAAAAAAAACTTTAGAACAGTGTTTTAGGCTCATGGTATCTTAAGTCTGTGACCTAGTAAACTGGAGTTTTACTATTCAAGTATTCAAAGTTAGTATTCAAAGATAGACTTAAAAGCACCTTTGTACATCGCACTGGAAAAGAGCATCTGCCAAATGATGTAATTGTGAATGTAAATGCATTGAAACACTTTCTCTTACACCTCTGGGGACCACAGGGGTTCTGTGCTGGTTTCCTATATCAATCATCAGGGTGGTCTGTGTTTGTGTCACTTATTCAATTTGGTGTAGAGATTCTACTCTGGGCAAAGACCAGGTTTCTTTCACTGAGAACGATTTTCATCCCAGGGCATATAAATCAGGATGGAGACTTCCTGTCAAGGCAGGTGCTGAGGCTTGGGGAGTGGTGTCTCCACCCCTAGGTAGTGAAGTGCATTTGGCCTGGTGCAGACATGGCCTGCTTCAGACTGTAGGTCTTTTCCCCAGTAGCTCTGGGTACGCCAGGTTACGCCAAAATCAAGTCAACCTTCTTCTAGTGGGGCCTCATTGGCCCACTCGATTTTGGTTCATAGACCAAGTCTCCCTCCTAGACAGCACTCCATAGTAGTTCCCCATCAGGAGGAATCTCCTCTCTCAGGCACAGGGGGCAATCCTACACCCCCGAGATCTCCCACCAAGATGTGGAAGCTCTGGCTCTGGCCCCTGAAGGGGACCAGTTCTTATAGGCAGGCCCCTAATATGAGGTGACAGGGACTCTATTGAAAGCAAAGGCTCCATCCACTAGGAAGCTGTATGCTCTGAAGTGGAGGCTTTTATGCCTCTGGTGAGATGAATGATGTCAGGATCCAGTTCATTGCCTGGTTGTTATAGTGCTGGAGTTTCTGCAGCCCCGCCTTTCTTGGGGCCTGTCCCCATCTACTTTAAGGTGTATGTGGCTACCATTGCTGTGAACCACAGACCTGTCCTCGGGCCCCTTTGGGTAGATACCCTCTGGTCTCTCACTTTCTACATGGTACCAGGTGGCTGAAACCTTCCTGCAGACTGTGTCATCCTTCCTGGGACCACTCAGTGGTCCTGAAAGGGCTTCTGGAAGCCCCCTTTGAGCCCTTTGAGCAGGAGAGACTACACCTGCTGTGTCCAGTTCTGGCTCTCAGATATTAAGCCAATCACTTGAGTGTATGTGGTGAAGTCTTTCCTGCAGACCGCATCTCCCATTTTAGGACTTCCTGGTAGACCTGGAGGGATGCTGATTCCCCTTTGATCCAATGGAGTCAGCCCACAAACCCATATCAGGTTCTATAAACTGGACCTGTTTAATTTTAATAGTAATAAAATTAAAATAATGTATAATAATAGACACAGTTCTATGTATAGACTCAAGTATTTTAGAGGACATCCCTTCTTCTGGGTGACAACAGATGAAAGGTATGAACAGGGTAGCTCTGCCAGGTCCAGGGGGCAGGTCAATAACATGGTATTCTCCTTCTTTGGTAGTTGTTTAACAGTGAAATCCTCACTGATGTCCAAGTCGATTTGAGGAGTGAAGTTTTCCAGATTTGTTGTGCTGAATTTCTCAGTATAATACACCTGCTGACTCTCCTGTACCTGCTCCACCTCCATCACCGAGGGACACTTGAGCTTGTACCACAGATGCTGCTTGATCAAGCAGCCAAGAGCCAAGGAATAGCAACATGGCTCACCAGTGGAGTTCATTAACAGATCCACCACAGAGTGATAGATATTTTGGTACTCTGGAATGCTTAGTCTTTGGTTCATAACAAGTAGATCCATCATCAACTCGCTTGTCGTCGTTGCAGCTCTGTCTTCTGAGCTGTTTTGATTTTCCTCTTTGGAATCTGAACAAAGAAACATGACAAGAACCTGGATGGTCAGTGAATGTATTGAGGTTTCACTGCATTTGATTTACATCTTCTGTGAAGTTTTTCATTTCTTTTACACCATTTGGATGATGCCAATTTATACAGAGCGACTTTTATGTTAGAACAGGTTCCTTTTGACGTTTGTCATTTCACACTTTTAGCATTCTATTAGCTTCTCTGAATTTTTATTGAGGTTTGGTCATTAAATAAAAAAAGAATCAAACTCAAACAGTAAACTTACTGTTTCATCAGCAGAAGTAGACGGTTGTTGCTGGAGGTCAAAGACCACAGCAGCATCATTAACCAAAATCTTTTTCAGAGATTTTCTCAGTTCACCAGCTTCATCCTGCTCTTCTGCTTCCCTCTTCTGTGCAGTCTGAACCGAAATGACACGACAAAACCTTTTAGTCAGTTTCACATAGTGTCTCACTCTCTCACACACACATACCACACCACACACACACACACACACAGCACACCCTGTCAGGACTTGTACATTCTTTGCTGGAACATTAGGGGGTGTTCTGGCAGCGTGTTGTGTGTCAAGTGACTTGTCCTTGCTCACCTGTTTTCTAATTAGTTTAATTTTTCTGTCTATTTATTTCCCCCATGTCGATTCTAGCTTTATGGAGTCCTCGTCCTGTTTTGCACACACACACACACACACACACACACTACAGTGTCTCACTGGATGGACACACACACACACTCTCTCTCTCATACAATCACACACACTCATACACACACAATCACACAGACACACACACACTCTCTCTTTCTCTCTCTCATACAATCACACATACACTCATACACACACAATCACACACAGACACTCTCAAACACACTCTCACAATGAATGAGTTCAAACATATCCTTTTGTCATTGGTCCTGATCCGCTTTCTCAGACATTTCTCCAGTTCATGTACATCATCCTGCACTTCTGCTTTCTTCTTCCTCACAATCTGAACCTCACTCTCTCACAGTCACACACTCACACTTACACACACACACTCATACCTAATCTCACTCTTCTGTACAATCTAGACCAAAATGACAAAAACTTTGTCAGTCTCACATACAGTGTGTCTGATCTACACATCTGATCTGTTCTTTTACTCATTTACTGAAGTACAGACAGAAGAAAGAGAAATATTTAGAGTCTGTAAATGACACAGAGGGCTGACTTGGTTCATCTGAAATCTCAACATGGTCTGAAGATATCTCAAAGTAATGAAATTAAGTGTGTGTGTGTGTGTGTTTGAGTGAGTTTGTACACTATGTGAGAACTGTGGACAGAATCATCTTCTTCTTCGTCCAGTTAAATGGCCGCTCACTCCTTAGAGTATTACCGCCACCTACTCTTTGTTTTAGGTTGAATTCTTCTTCCACCTACTCTTCACACTTTAGCTCCAGGTTCTTATTCCTATTCCAATTCTTATACTTGTTCCTGTTCTCTTCACTTTATCTACAGGTTCCTGTTCCAATTCCAGTTCTGTTCTCTTCCAGGTTCCTATTCCGATTCCTATTCCTGTTCTCTTCTTTTTTTTTCTTCTTCTACATCCAGTTAAATGGCCTCAGAGTATTGCCGCCACCTAATCTTCGTTTTTGGATTCCTCTTCCACCCACTCTTCGCCCCAGGTACACACTTCAGCTCCAGGCTTCCATTCCTATTCTTTTTCCTGTTCCTGGTCCTGTTCTCTTCACTTTATCTCCAGGCTCCCAGCTTTCACGTTAGGCTCCTCAGCCTCCAGAGTGGAGAGCAGCATCACACTCTCCAAACGTGGAAACAACTTCTTCTTCGTCCAGTCCACACCTTCCTTCCTGTCATCTCTATGTGGTCCTTGTGGGGCTGCTTGAAGCCCCCTTTGAGCCCTTTGAGAAGGAGAGCCTGCAACTGCTGTGCCCAGTTCTGGCTCTCAGATTTTATGGCAATTGCATGAGTGCTTGCGGTGAATCCTATCCTTTCTGTGCAGTGCAAGGTGACTGAGTCTTTTCTGCAGACCACATCTCCCCTCCTAGGACCTCTCGGTAGACCTGGAGGGGCTACTGAGTCCCGGTTGGTCCTATGGTGTCAGCCTCTGAGGAGTTCTAACCCTGGAAATAGCTGTCCTATAAATTGGATATTCAGCTTCTTTGCAGGCCTTCTGCCTCTGCCCCACAGGTTGGCGGTGCAGTAGAGTCTGCACCTTTGGCAGAGGAGTGATAGCTATCTCCTAGGACTATGATGTGTGCTATTTGGCTTCACCCGTAGGGATTATGTCTCGCTCCAATAGGTGTATCATCTTGATTTATGCTGAGGCTGGCTGGTCCTATCCTCACACACATATCTGGTTCTATAACCTGGACCTGGACCCCACCCCAGTGTCTGGTGTCCTGCAGGGCTATTGATGTTCTGGTCCCAGACTGCTTGTGCTCTCTCACAGCCTGTGGCACAGTCATCAACCAGTTTGTGGCAACATGGATATAGATGTACCCACAGCATTAACTTGAAGTAGCGTTGAGTTCCCTCGAAAGGGTACTACTCCAAGTTATATATAAAACCTGGTTCCCTGAGAAAGGAACACAACACTGCGTCGTTTGCAACACCCTGGGCATCCATTCACGCTTCCTTCAGACAGATAGAAGCTGGAGTAATGTGACGTAGATGCCCTTTTATGGACTTTCTGGCACGTAATTACTTTGCCACCTGTCCATTAGTAACGAGAGCTTGTGTAGATGTGATGGAGACTGTGTGTATACAGTATAGTTCTTAAGCAGGAAGTGAGGAAACAAATGAAGAAGCAAACAGGAAGTTAACAATTAATCATTTTATTATTTTTGTTTGATTTTTTAATTAGTGCTTTTTTAAATAGTAATCAAAATAAGATATTTTTAATACACACAGTTCTATGTATAGACTCAAGTATTTGAGAGAATATCCCTTCAGAGATGACACCAGATGACAGATACAGTATGAAAGGGTGTTCAGTATGAACAGGGAAGATCTGCCAGGTCCCAGGGGCAGGACAATAATATGGTTTTCTCCTTCTTCGGTAGCTGTGTAATCTTGAACTCATCACTGACGCCCAAATTGATTTGAGGAGTGAAGAGTTCCTGGTGCTGGTGTATAATGTGTAGTATAATACACCTGCTCAGTCTCCTGTACCTGCTCCACCTCCATCACTGTGCGAGACCTGAGCCTGACCCACAGGTGCCGCATGATCAAGCGGCCAACAGCCAAGGAGTACCAATAATGCTGTCTGGTTAAATTCACACGCATAGGAGGCAAAACTGAGTGATAGACACTTTGGTACTCTGTAATATTTAGACGGTGGTTTGTAACAGGCGGATTCATCATCGACTCGCTGACAGAGCTCGCCCCTGGGGCAGCTGCGGCAAACAAGACAGGTCGGGGACGGCTTTCAGGAAGCACTGCAGTGCTCTCTCCCAGGTGTTGTGTTGGATTTTGCAGCTCTTTCTGCTGTGTTGCTTTTATTTTCCTCTTTGGAATCTGAACAAAGAAACATGACAAAAACCTGGATGATCAGTGAGTGAATTGAGGTTTCACTGCATCTGATTTACATCTTCTGTGGAGTTTTTTTTCTTTTACACCATTTGGATGACACCCCCCAATCCAAAGAGACTTACGTTTATGTTCTTTGAACATGTTCTTTTTGAATCTATCAGCTTCTGTGGGTTATTGAGTTATTGAGGTTTGGTCATTAAATTAAAAAATCAAACAAACAAACAGTAAACTTACTGTTTTATCAGCAGAAGTAGACGGTTGTTGCTGGAGGTCAGAGACCAGAGCAGCATTTTTAACCAAACGCTTTTTCTGAGCTTTATCCTGCTCTTTTGCTTCCAGCTTCTGTATAATCTGAACCGAAAAAACAAGACAAAACCTTTCATTCAGCATCACAGACAGTGTGTCTCACTCTCTCTCACTCTCTCTCACACACACGACATTGGGGGTGTTCCGGCAGTGTGTTGTGTGTCATGTGTCTCACTCTCTCTCAGACACAATCTCACACACTCACTCTCTCACACTCTTACACTCTCTCTCTCAATGAATGAGTGCAAAATGACCCTTTTGTCAGTGGCCCTCATCCGCTTCCTGAGACATTTCACCAGTTTGGGTGCATCATCCTGCACTTCTGCTCCTCTCTTCTTCTTCCTCACAATCTGAAATAAGAAACAGGACAGAATGTTAGAACATGTTCCTTTTGATGTTTATTCGTCATTTCACACGTTCAGCTCTCTATGAGCCTGTGAGTTTTTATTGAGGTTTGTGGATGTTATCAAATGACAACATCAAACAAACAAACACAGTAAACTTACTGTTCCATCAGCAGAAGTAGATGGTTGTTGCTGGAGGTCAGAGACCAGAGCAGCATTTTTAACCGAACGCTTTTTCAGAGGTTTTCTCAGTTCGCCAACTTCATCTTGCTCTTCTGCTTTCCTCTTCTTCTTCTTCCTCACAATCTGAACCAAGAAACAGAACAAAATGTTAGAACATGTTCCTTTTGATGCTTAAAAAAACAACAACCAAACACAGTAAAATTACTGTTCCATCAGCAGTAGAAGGTTGTTCCTGGAGGTCAGAGATCAGAGCAACATTTTTAACCAAACGTTTCTTCAATGGTTTTCTCAGTTCACCAGCTTCATCCTGCTCTTCTGCTTCGCTCTTCTGTACAATCTGAACCAAAAAAATACAACAAAAACTTTCAGTCAGTATCACATACGGTGTGTCTGATCTACACATATGATCTGTTCCTTTACTCTGTACCTGACACAGAGGGCTGTCTTGATTCATCTGAAATCTCAGCATGGTCTGAAGATATCTCAAAATATGAAATTAAGAGAGTGATTTCTGTCTGTGAGTGCGTGTGCGTGTGTGTGAACTAGGAACAGGTGATGGAATGCCGAGGTCATCAGATTCTAGAACATCAGCAGCTTCAGCAGTATCATGAACTGAAGAAGGCAGAGAGACTAGACATGATTTATAATCAGATAACAATTAAATAATTTTATTATAAAATATCTATTAAAAATATTCTATTAAAAAATCAATCAAGTAAAAAGCATTAACAAAGATTTTATATTTCAAGATCTACACACACACACACACACACACACACACACACACACTTGCTCAGATTTTCTATTGATATTATATATTAGCAAGACTCAGCAGAATTAATTTATAGTTCATTTACTGGATGGGGCAAAAAAACATTTTAATGAACAATACAATAACCACAGGAGAGGAATTCATTAAATCATTCAAACAAACTTTATTTAAAAAGAAATATTAAATTAAATAAGAAATATAAATTTCAACAAGAATTAAACAGCATGTACAAAGTAAATAAAATATTACATCAATAAAATCAGTTCTTTGTAACTAAAGAGTTGTAGTCAATGAAAGTTTCAGCCACTTGATTGCTAATTAGCCTCAAGCTAGTCAGCACTAGCAGCTGGCTAGTTAGCCTCTAGCTTTTTAATCAAATTGACTAATTTTTGGGTCATTTCTTACCAGACTTTTGTTTTTTTCTTTCTGTGTTTTCCGCTGCAGACATGAACACCTCATGATTGCTGCGCCCTTGTGATTTTTGGACTGCTGGGAAGAAAGAAAACAAAAAGTTTTCTACAAGCAGATGATTCAACTTTTTTTTAGAAGAAAGCAACAGGATCTTGACACATCTCAGTAAAAAGCACAACGGACCTTATTCAAAGCTTACATTTTATCTCATTTTTATATAACAGCCATTAAGGACCTTGCTCAGGGGCCCAGTGGTAGAAGCTTGGTGGCTCTGGGATTAAAACTGTCCGATCAGTAGACCAACACCTTAACTACTGAGCTACCACGTGTAGCCTGGAGTAAAACATACTCCATTTGATTTTGTTTTATTTCATTTAATTGAATTTAATTCATAAAGTCATAAAATGGGTGCTTGTGCATACCATCATTAACCGTAAACTGTAACACCTTAAAACATTATCCCTTAGGGTCTGCCTCACATTAGGCCATTCCAGCTCTGGCATCCCTGTAGACATCCCCTTAGGTTCAAAAGGGTTACTTGCCCTGGGCTTTGTACCCTTCTGATGTGTTAAAGACTCCCTTCTGATGTGTTAAAGACTCCACTCTAGGGACATGTCATTGTCACAAGACTCTTTCAATGGACACCCTGCTTTCGGGCTGAGGATCGACCTTTAATGCCCACCCTGCCCAGGGTCTATGGTAGGGCCCTTATCTCTCATGGCATGTAAATTGCCTGAAGATGAGGGCTGTGTTTCTAGCATTGAAACACTTTCTCCTTCACCTCAGGGGACCACCCTCTGTGGTGGTTTCCTATATCAATCAACAGGGTGGTCATCTGTGTTTGCGCCCTCTCTGTTCAAGTTGGCACAGCAGATTCTGCTCTGGTCAGAGGCCAGATTTCTTTTGCTGAGAATGATTTTCATCCCAGTGCCTGAAAATGCACGGTGCCAAGCGGCTCAGACGTTCCTGCAGATTGTGTCTTCCTTCCTGGAACCTCTCTGTGGTTCTGGATGGGCTGCTGTAAGCCCTCTTTGAGCCCTTTGAGAAGGAGAGCCTACATTTGCTGTGCCCAATACTGGCTCTCAGATTTTATGCCAATCTCTCGAGTACGTGTGGTGAATTCTATCCTTTCTGTGCAGTGCCAGTCTTTCCTGCAGACCGCATCTCCCCTCCTAGGACCTCCTGGTAGACCCCTTTGATCCAATGGAGTCAGCCTATGAGGAGGTCTGTCCTTGAAAAAGGCTCTGCTATGAACTGGATATTCAGCTTCTCTCCAGGCCTTCTGCCTCTGTCCCACAGGTTGGTGGTGCAGTAGTCTGCAGCTGTGGTAGCTACATCCTAGACCTATGAGACATGCTGTGTGCCTTCGCCCCTAGGGATTAAGGCTCACTCCAATGGGTGTATCGCCTTTCCCAGGCATAGGTTTGTGCTGCAGCAGGCTAGTCATTTCCACACACCCATATCAGGTTCTATAACCTGAACCTGGACCCCACTCCAGGCTCTGGTGTCCTGCATAGCTACTGATGTTCTGGTTCAAATGTTTCAAGACTTTTAATCTTGATGATGTTACACCACATGTCTCGACCTGAATCTGCAGAAAATCTGCTGTAATTTTGAATAATCACAAGATCCTAAGAATAACTCACAGTCTGCTTGAATTTTTCCCCTTATTTTTGTGAACAGGTAAGTGGCAAAATATTGGGGGTACATGTTGTTCATCACACATGACTGCCATTCCTAAAGTGACTTCCATGCTGTGGTAATTTAACTCATTTTATACATTTAACTTAACATAATTAAAACTGTAGGCAAAAAGGTCATGAGCATTAGAGTTAGCGACGAGAAATTGTGGAGACATGATAGTGACTGTGTGTGTGTTTATATAGTTTTTGAACAGGAAGTGTTAATGAGGATGCAAACAGGAAGTGAACAATAGATCATTTTATTATATTTATTAGATTTTTTTAATTACAGTGTGTTTTATTTTTTTTATTTAGTTATAAAAAATTAAAATAACTTTTAATAATAGACACAGTCCTATGTATACCAGATGACAGGTATGAAAGGGTGTTCAGTATCAACAGGGTAGATCTGCCAGGTCCAGGGGGCAGGTCAATAACATGGTATTCTCCTTCTTTGGTAGCTGTTTAACAGTGAATTCCTCACTGACGTCCAAGTCGATTTGAGGAGTGAAGTTTTCCAGTGGTGGTGTGCTGAATTTCTCAGTATAATACACCTGCTCACTCTCCTGTACCTGCTCCACCTCTATCACCGAGGGACACCTGAGCTTGTACCACAGATGCTGCTTGATCAAGCGGCCAAGAGCCAAGGAGTAGCAACATGGCTCTCCGGTGCAGGTCACGAGCAACGGATCCACCACTGAGTGATAGATATTTTGGTACTCTGGAATGCTTAGGCCATGGTTCGTAACAGGTGGATCCGTCATCGACTCACTGACAGAGCTTGTCCCTGGTTCAGCGGTGGCAAACGAGGCAGGTTGGGGACGGCATTCAGGAATCACTGCAGCGTTCACAACATAACGCTCTTCCAGATGTGGTGTCGGATTTTGCAGCTCTGTCTCCTGAGCTGCTTCGATTTTCCTCTTTGGAATCTGAACAAAGAAACAATGCAAGAACCTGGATGGTCAGTGAGTGTATAGAGGTTTCACTGCATCTGATTTACATCTGTGAAGACTTTAATTTCTTTTATACCATTTGGATGACGCCCCCGATCCAGAGCGACTTACTTTTATGTCAGAACATGTTTGATGTTTATTCGTCATTTCACACTTTCAGCACTCTATGAGCCTCTGTGAGGTTTTTATTGAGGTTTAATCAAACAAACACAGTAAACTTACTGTTCCATCAGCAGAAGTAGACGGTTGTTGCTGGAGGTCAGAGATCAGAGCAGCATTTTTAACCAAATGCTTTTTCAGAGGTTTTCTCAGTTCACCAGCTTCATCCTGCACTTCTGCTTCCCGTTTCTGTAGAATCTGAACCAAAATGACACATCAAAACATTTTAGTCAGTATCATACAGTGTGTCTCACTCTCTCACACACTGTCAGTACTTTGCTTGGACATTGTCTGCCTGAACATTAGAGGATGTTCTGGCAGCATGTTGTGTGTCACGTGTCGTCTTTGTTGTTTCATGTCTTGTTTTTCCAGAGCTCGTGAGTTATGTTTCTCCTGTCTGTTTATATTTTTGTTATTAAATCGTGATTTGGTTATCCCCACATTTGGGTTGTGTTTTTATCTTTGCCATTTCCTGACTGAAGTATTCCACCACATACAGACCCTGCAGGATAATGCCAAGTTCACCTGACTCAACGGCTTTCCTAGTTCCCCCCACCTGCCTCGCCGTGTTCCTCGTTTTCCCATCTGCCTCAACGTGTTCCTCTCTCCCCCCACCTGCGTTCCTCGCTCCCCCCCACCTGCCTCATCTTGCTCCTCGCTCCCCCCACCCACCTAGTCTTGCTCCTCGGTCCCCCTATGTGCAGCGCCGTGTTCCTCTTTCTCCTCTTGGACCTCGCTGGGATCATCGTCCTCTCAGAGTATCGGGCATAGTCCATGATTTTCTCACTGGTAGCCGCGCCACAAGGGAGTTACTGTCAGGACTTTGTTTGGACATTCTCTGCCGGAGCTTTGGGAGGCGTTGTGGCAGTGTGTTTTGTGTCTTGTCTTTTCTCACCTGTTTCTAATTATTTGAATTTTTCTGTCCCTTCTAGCTTTGTGGAGCCTCGTCCTGTTTTCATCTTGTTTACTTTCATGTCTGTTTTGCCAATTCTGTTTTTCCAGAGCTCGTGAGTTTTGTTTCTCCCGTCTGTTTATATTTTTGTTATAAAATCCCCGCATTTGGGTTATGTCTCTCTCTCTCACACACACACACACCTACACACACTCACACACACACAATACAGTGTCTCACTAGACACACATACACACACAAACACACACACACACACTCTCTCTCTCACTGTGAATGAGTTCAAACTCACCCTTCTGTCATTGGTCCTAATCCGCTTTTTCAGACATTTCTCCACTTCATGTGCATCATCCTGCACTTCTCTCTTCTTCTTCCTCACAA
>JAOTRN010000029.1:1640983-1649413 GCA_028566695.1 Bagroides melapterus
CACGTCACGGCTCGACTCGTGGTCCTCGTCCTCGTGTTGTTTCAGAGACGCTGTTCTCCACACTGCTGTTTATCACACCGCTTTATTTGGTTTCCTCTCACCTTCCTGTCAGCTTGCAGCAGTCTGGCTGTTCTCCTCTGACCTTTACGCATTAACAAGCCACTTTTTCCCCCTACAGAGCTGATTTCTTTTTTTTCCCCTTCACACCTTTCTCTAAACTCTACCGGCTGCTCCGTGTGTGTGTGTGTGTGTGTGTTATGTCACTATCCAGGAATGAATAGTTCCTGATTATTCTCAGGTCAATACATCATTTCATGGGCGCTTCCATCGCTTTTCTGTTGCTGCCGTGTGATTGGCTGATCAGATGTCTGCATTAGAGAGCGAGCGTTTCTAATAAAACCTGCACGAACACCTCGGTTTATTTCCTCGTACAAAAACACGTACACACGTACAAACAGATGCAGAAATAAAGGTGCGAGCTGATTAAGTAACGATCTACTCGGGATCGAGGCTTTCACCTGAGAAAATAACACATCTGGGTTTTGTGTGTGTGTGTGTGTGTGAGAGAGAGAGAGAGAGAGAGAGAGAGCTCACATTAATGGTTACACAACCCGATGCTTTCCACCAAAATATTGTGAAACAGAACAGCGTGAGACCAGAATGAAGCTAGCATGAGACCTTATGTGGTGAGATAAATAGATTAGGATTAGAGATTGTGTGTAAATCAGTAAAAAGAATAAAAAAAACAACAAAGGGCAGGTTTTAAATCTGCAAAAATTTATACAAAATAATGATTCATCATTTCTTTATTTGAAATTATTTACAAAAAATATTAAAATCTCAAATTACATACAAATAAAAATGTTTCTTGGAATTACGACTAATTACATATGGAGGCAAAAGTGTTTACATTTATTACAATAAAAAAAGACAAAATTAATTTAGAAACAAAACTTGAATGCTGATGGTCAAAATGATACTATAAAAAAACAATTTTTTCACAAAAAAAAAAGTTAAAATTGATTTTGTCAAACAAACGTTTATTTTAAATTGTGAATTTTATGTAATTGCTCATTTCTATAACATTTGTTCTTTTTATATTTTTATGTAAGTTGGATCATTTTTTTCTGACAATCTCCATTTCATTTTAGGGTTAGGGCACTTAACAAGGATCCAGATTCCTCTAAAGAATCGTATTAATTTAATAAATTTCTATTTTATGTCAAAATTTCATTTAAAAAGAGACTACTTTAACTGTAATACCTTTTTTTGTGTAGGAGGTTTGTGAGAACATCAGACAGTTGAGAGAGAGAGAAAATTCAGGATAAATGAAAGTGAGCTGAAATTGATCTTATATTTTCCTTCAAAACGCATTAAACTGTCTCTCCATCACTGCGAGCACGAAAGGGTTAAATATGGCCCCGTACACAGGATGTTAGTTACTCAGTTGTTGTGTAAGTCGCCCACAGCATGCTCGCTAGCTGCACACGTAAATGAGTCAGTCTGGTAAATCTGGAGCCAAGCGGATTCGTCCGGTTCACATCCACTAGGTGTGTTTTACAGATGAAGGTTAAAGAGCTTCACAGATCCAGAGTTCATGGCTCTAGACCCGACCTCAGGTTACTGCCATGTAAAGCATGATGTTAGAGCTGAGCTGGAAGAAAACCACTGGGATCTGTGTTCTGGATCGGGCTGAGTGATGAGGTCACTTTGATACGTTAA
Source organism: Bagroides melapterus (assembly GCA_028566695.1). Taxonomy (NCBI): domain Eukaryota; kingdom Metazoa; phylum Chordata; class Actinopteri; order Siluriformes; family Bagridae; genus Bagroides; species Bagroides melapterus. The sequence goes on from JAOTRN010000029.1 coordinate 1,642,706, forward strand.
GCAGAAATGAAACGTGAGGAGAGCGTGAGATGAGCGCAGGACCAGTCTGTAGAGAGTGCAGGAAACTATACTAGATCAGTATGAGGTGAGCATGAGACCAGCGTGAGGCGAGCATGAGGTGAGCATGAGACCAGCGTGAGGCGAGCATGAGATCCGCATGAGGTGAGCATGAGACCTGTGTGAGACCAGCATGAGGTAAGGATGAGCCTAGTGTGGGACCAGCATGAGGCGAAAATGAGCCTAGTGTGAGACCAACATGAGGTGAGTGTGAGATTAGCATGAGGACATATGAGACCAGCTTGTGACGAGAGTGAGACTAGTGTAAGACCACCATGAGGCAAGCACGAGACCAGTGTGAGACCACCATGTGATGAGCAGATCATGTGTTACTCCTCACTTCTCAGTGCTCCTCAGTACTCCTCACTTCTCAGTTCTCCTCAGTTCTCAGTGCTCCTCAGTTCTCCTCAGTTCTCAGTTCTCCTCAGTTCTCCTCAGTTCTCAGTGCTCCTCAGTTCTCAGTGCTCCTCAGTTCTCAGTACTCCTCAGTTCTCAGTTCTCCTCAGTTCTCAGTGCTCCTCAGTTCTCAGTACTCCTCAGTTCTCAGTGCTCCTCAGTTCTCAGTACTCCTCAGTTCTCAGTTCTCCTCAGTTCTCAGTGCTCCTCAGTTCTCAGTACTCCTCAGTTCTCAGTACTCCTCAGTTCTCAGTACTCCTCAGTTCTCCTCAGTTCTCAGTACTCCTCAGTTCTCCTCAGTTCTCAGTGCTCCTCAGTTCTCAGTTCTCCTCAGTTCTCCTCAGTTCTCAGTGCTCCTCAGTTCTCAGTACTAGCTTGTGACGAGAGTGAGACTAGTGTAAGACCACCATGAGGCAAGCACGAGACCAGTGTGAGACCACCATGTGATGAGCAGATCATGTGTTACTCCTCACTTCTCAGTGCTCCTCAGTTCTCCTCAGTTCTCAGTGCTCCTCAGTTCTCCTCAGTTCTCAGTGCTCCTCAGTTCTCAGTACTCCTCAGTTCTCAGTTCTCCTCAGTTCTCAGTTCTCCTCAGTTCTCAGTACTCCTCAGTTCTCAGTTCTCCTCAGTTCTCCTCAGTTCTCAGTTCTCCTCAGTTCTCAGTGCTCTGTAATCAAACCCTCATGTTAAATAAAAAGGGGCAGAATGGAGCTGCTCCTCACGATATCACTGGAGCTAATGGGTTTGAGGCGGCCACCGCTGGCTTTTGTCTGAGAGACCCAATTAGCTGATAAAAGACGGTACACCGGGACGTTCATTTAGGAAGCGCGGAGAGCGGATAAAGTGATTTCTGTGCATATTTTGAAAATTTATTTTATTTTTTTTCCTTCTTAAGCGCAGCGGTATCCGTCGTTACATTTTCATGATCCTCCCTGGAGACTCTGAATCTGCCTGCTACACTGTTTCACTTACAGCTACGGCATGCGTAAGAGCCTTTATTTCTTTATTTCCTGTGTGTGTGTGTGTGTGTAGAGGGGTGGTGATTGCACTTTACAATAAATTGTGTATGTGTGTGTGTGTGTGTGTGTTTGTGAAGTGTGGGGTGAATAGTGGGTCACAGATGAGAAGTCGTCCCTCACTGGGACTACCATGGACAGGACAGGAGAGGGAGGTGTGTAAACACACACACACACACACACACACACACCCTACAATTCACCACATTCTCCTGTGCCGTTGTTCTGACTTGGTGCTGCTGATGGGAAATGATCACAGTTGGGTTCGTTGGTGGTTTCCTGCAGTCAGGACACAAGGCCGAGTCAGTGTACATGATGAAGTGTGTTTAATCCACATCACGGCTGTGTATCAGTGCAACTTCATCACCATCATCATCAACCACATCATGAGCTGCTGCAGGACATGTACAGCTCCACACTGCCCCCATGTGGCCACGTGTCACTTTTATACAGTACACACGCAAAATTAGACGCAGAATCAATAGATTCCCTCCTCGCTCTCTCTCAAACACACACACTACATTTACACCGCAAGAACGCAAGACAGTTATTTTTGTACAGGACCTTTGTGTTCATAATTCTCTAAATGTAGTCTTTGTTTATTGATTTATTTGTTGGTTCATGAAGTAAGTTAAGCAAAAACACTTGGATGTTAGCAACATTAGCCTCGTTTACTAAAGAACCAGATCCAGTCTCAGCCGGTTGACTCGACACTGTGTGTGTGTGTGTGTGTGTGTGTGTGTGCCAGTGATTTAAATCAGCTCTGAATGAAGAAAAGATGTCAAGCACGCTAAACTTTAAGCTCCAGATCCTTAATAGGCAGGCTGAATCCCTCGTGTCTCACAGCTCCCTTATACACGTACAGAAGCAGAGGAGGGGAAAGTGGAACCGGTGTCGCAGAACCCTTAAAAAGCCTGAAATGGGATGCTGGGATGTTTACTTTGCTTTCCAATATGAGTTTTCTGGCTAATTAGCTCCATAAATAAACAGATCGAGACACCACAGGCCCCTTGAGGCATTCCTCCCCTTCCCCCTCTCCAGGCCTTAATGGTTCAGTCCGCCTCACAAATAGACTCATCGATTAAGTGCAGATAATCGTGACTGAAGCGGTAATGAAAACAAGATCAGAGCACGGCGTCGAACACAAACAACACTGGATACACAGAGAGAGAGAGAGAGAGAGAGAGAGAGAGAGAGAGAGAGAGAGAGAGAGAGAGAGCACTCGGGTATATCAGGTAGAAAATGACGGCAAATAAACTGCGGATTTTGTAATTGTGTATTAATCGTCGTTTAATAGAGAAAAATTACCTCACGTCATTTGACACGTCGTCATTTTAGACCTTCTGCTCTTTTGGAGGCAAACTGTAATAAAGACATTAAAAATCCTCCTACTCCAGACACTACACCCTACAAACAGCCTTTTAAGGGGTAGCTGAGGTCCTGGGGTTGGTCTGGAGGCGGAGCTACATTCTGGGACAGAAAAACAGCCTGAAAAACAAAAAAAATTGCAAACTATAAATTGTAGTTATTGCAAACTATAATTAAAGATGTACTGCTACTAAAACTAATAATAATAATAATAATAATAATATTGTACAACAAAGTTTACAGCACTGTAGAATTCTGGATTCTGATTGGTCAGAAGGTGCCTATTTTCTATAACAGGTTCACGCCGACGTGCCCCATTTAATACGTTGATTCTACAGTAACAGCTCGTTCACAGTTCTGCGGACTCCTCACGTGAACGTGAGCGTGTCATCAATGACGTGATGAGCTTTTTTCTGTTTAGAGACGTTCAGTTAAGATTCATGTTAGGAGTCTCCAGTGTCAGCGCTTTGTACCAGTCAGAGGTAAAGCTGTAACTGGACTGAGTTTCAATCAGGTTCAGGACAAAAATAATTCATTTTAATTCAAAAACGTTTGTAAGAGACACATTGTTGTGTTATATGAGGAACAAAACTTCAGTAGGTGCGTCAGTTTGTTCCTGCTGTAGAGGGAATGACGACACAGCAGGTGAGTGAATAAATCAACACCGACATCCTCTGATTTAAATGAGATTTTTGTATTTATAATGATGATCATTTCTGTTTTCAGGGAAGTGTCACAGAATTAACTGATGATAAACTCTCTTCCTTTTGTTTCAGTAATTTCCGGGGTTTCAGGGATGTGGTAGCTTAGCGGTTAAGGCGTTGGACTGCGGCTCGGAAGGTCGTGAGTTCGAATCCCAGATACACAAAGCTGTTGTATAAGAATGTAAGTCACTCTGAATAAGAGGAGTGAATATACTGGATGTGTTATAACCCTTCAGGTACAAGGATTCAAAATAAACCCCTTATAACACTCAACATTATATCAGTTTCATTTTAAAATTCACTCAAATAAAATAACGGAAACAACATTTTCAAAACAAAATAATTTGTGCTAATATACTTCCAATATTCATGTAAGTAATTAAGTAAACAAAACGTGCAGTTTGTAATTGTGAGCATCAACTTTTCAAGTCAAAGTTCTGTTTTTCTTCAGCATCAAAACTTCAGTTCAGAGATTCGAACCATTAATTCAATTTGAACTGAATGAACTCAGTTCAGGAGTCAGTTCAGAGAACACCTTATTCCTAAATAAAAGTCTCTTCGTTGCAAATTCAAAGTCTGAATCCTGTTCGTCCAAAATAAAATAAAAAAAAAGCACACTTTTATATCATACAGGGATTAGTAGAGCTCAGTGTTGCCATTGGCTCTTAAAAGAGCTCATCACTGTGATGCGCTCAGTGATTGGTTAACTCCCTTTTCTCCTTTAAATTTCTCTTAAATTCTTAAATTCTCTTAATTTTTTTCTTCCCTTTACTGCTAGCCTGGGTTACACTTACAAACCTGAAGACATTAACAGAAGACACACACACACACGAAAAACTATGTGAGGAAACAATAGAATACTTTTCAATTTGTTTGTATAATTTCTTTTACATACCCTCTTGCTTTTTTTTACATTTTCTCATCTTTCTTTTTCATCACATTTTTCCTTTGTTGTATTTCTTTTTATTTCGTATTTCTTTTCTCTTTACGTGTAGAAACACAACCTGGGTTTCTATACAAGTTGTTAATGTAATTAACTTGCCTATAAATACAGAAATGTAAAAACAGTAAAGTCTCGTCACAGTGTCTTGTGGAGAGGAGGAAAAACAATCACGATTATATAAACTAAAGGGTCAGACAGGAAATCATAGGAAGCAGATTTCAATTCAACACCTGCGTTCAGGATGTTCGAGCCACGTGACGGTGTGCGTCCGTGATGTAGAAATACGCCTGTAGTACACAAGACTGACCAGCAGGAGGAGCCAGAGGACAACACAGAGTCTCTTAAAGCACTAACGAACACAAACAAATTGTTTTATGTTCGTTTAATCAACATCCAACTTCCTGAACGGGATTTTTCGGCATTTATTAACCTCCATGAACATGAATCGCTGACTGATTTGGAAAAAAAAAAAAATTATTATAGATAAGTATAAAGTCAGACTTCTTCTTCGTCCAGTTAAATGGCCGCTCGCTCGTATTACCGCCGCCTACTCTTCGGTTTAGGTCATATTCTTCTTCCACCGACTCTTTACACTTTAGCTCCAGGTTCCTGTTCCTATTCTTCTTCCTGTTCTCTTCACTTTATCTTCAGGTTCCTGTTCCGATTCATATTCCTGTTCTCTTCCAGGTTCCTAATTCTGATTCCTGTTCTCTTCTTCTTCTTCTTCTTCTTCATGGGTAATGCATCTGTACTGAACTGTGTTTATTCTCCCCCCCCCCCCTTTTTTTGTGAAGAGGTAGTGCCACACCCACCCTAGTGGATCGCAGCCCACACTTCCGCTGGCGCTGCGTGTTCAGCTCCTCCAGCTTCAACGTTAGGCCATAAAGCCTGTACACATTTGTACAAGTTTTGATATAAATGGGCGGGGATAACGACCGGTGACGTTCCACCAATCGCATGACAGATGCTACTTGTTCCTTCCTGTATTTTAATTTTGCATAATAGAAGTTCTTCAGGAGGTAGAGATGTATTGAGCCAGATCACAAGGAGGCGTGTAAGAGGCGGAGCCTGTTATTTGAGATCGCAGTAGTTTGAACTCGTACGTCATCATCACGTGGTGTGAAAAATCACCTTAATGAGTGCTATGACCTGCAATGTCCTGGCATCCTAGCCAAGTGTGTCTCCTCATGTCTCCTCACCTTACCTCACCTCACCTCCAGAAGGTTTCTTTCATGTGGTCATTTCTATGTGGTTCTCCTTGGAGCTGGAGTCACTGTCATACCCACTTCTCAGTCTGTATCTCAGACAAACAACCTGAAAATGGCTCATTGGTTCAAACCCCAGCAGCATCCAGGTGCCACTGCGGGGCCCTTAAGCAAAGCCCTCAACCCTCTCTCGCATAGCCAGATCTTCAGCCTCAAGACACAGATCCATCGTTTAAGAAAGTGGTGCAGATTAATGAGTCTGTGAACTTCACATCATTCGGAAAATCCAGCGTTTATCTGATGCTCATAAGAGCTCATGGTCACAGCTGGAAACACGACGGGACGTCACCACGGCTTTGTTTCCAGACGGAACACAACACACACGTCTCCTGAAAATCCGAAAGAAACCGAGCAATCAGATTTTTTTTTTAGTTTACCTCAGATGCTCAGACAACACCTGACTAACACCACCCTCATGACTTGTTTGGGGTACACAAAGAAAAAAATTCACCGCACTGTAATGTACACATGACGAATAAAAGCATTCTTATTATTATTTCAGTGTTTTTTCAACTTTATCAACTTTTGCAGTTGTGGGCACAGAAGGATGTTATGGGCGGAGCTTCCTGTACAGGTATGACTCCTTTCTATGGAATAAATAAGGTATGGAAAAGGTAAAAAATGAAAGGTAATTAAATTATTAATAGTGATATAGCTCTGTTAATAAACCTGTTGTTAACAGGGCCTCCAAAAAACACAGGGTTTATAATGCGTTATAATCACCAAGAAGCCCACTGTGATTTAATCAGTTTATGAAGCTTCACTCAGATTCAATTATTTATTTATTTAATAAATAATAAAATATAAAGAATTATTGTTAATAACTCATTCATAATGCATAAGAATAGAGAAGGCAAATCTGCAAATGAGGCATGCTGCTACTGCGTGTGTGTGTGTGTGTGTGTGTGTGTGTGTGTGTGTGTGTGTGTGTGTGTGTGTGTGTGTGTGTGTGTGTGTGT
>JAOTRN010000029.1:1656055-1671220 GCA_028566695.1 Bagroides melapterus
GAGAGAGAGAGAGAGAGAGAGAGACAGAGAGAGAGAGAGAGAGAGAGAGAGAGAGAGAGAGAGAGAGAGAGAGATGTAGAAAGGGACACATAAATTGAGGGATACAGAATGAGAAAGAGAAAAACAAGGAGGAGCAGTGAGAGAGAGTGAGAGAGAGAGAGAGAGAGAGAGAGAGAGAGAGAGAGAGAGAGAAAGAAAGAAGGGGTCAGTAGTGAAAGAAGCCTGTCCATCTCTCAGCAGGCCAAAGCCCTCCTCCCATCTCTCCCCTCTAGAACCCAACCCATAACTAAACAAGGCTTCCTCTGTCCTCTCTCAATTCCTCTCTCTTTCTCTCTCCGTCTATTCATCCAACTTTTGGAGAACTTTCTCTTTCTTCGCCTTGCCTTTGCCCTTTCTCTTTCGTTTGAAACGAGATGCCTTTGGGGATCTGCAGTTCTCAGACTCTTTCCCTTTCACTGTGTGTGTGTGTGTGTGTGTGTGCTTGTGTGTGTGTGTGTGTGTGTGTGTGTGTGTTTGTGTGTGTGTATGTGTGTGTGTTTGTATGTTTGTTTGTGAGCCAGAGTGAAAAACACATTTTTGGCAGACTCCCATATGGCAGCACTGGAGGCCTACAGCGGTAAATCTCATCAGCGCAGTGGAGCCAGTACGCTCCGTAATTAAAGCTCAGCTACAGCTGTTGGCTAAATATCTGTGTACGGATGTTTCTGTGTGTGTGTGTGTGTGTGTGCGTGCGTGTGTGTGTGTGTGCGTGCGTGTGTGACTACTCACAGCAAGGTAAAGCATTGTGTACATGGCGAAAGAGGCGTGGCCTGAGAAAAAGGACTTCCTGTAAAAGAGGAAACAGTGGGAAACAATGAACACAGCGACAGTCTCTTGTGCCAGCGATCCCACCCTGACATCTGCAGATCATCACGTACACGTCATGCACATCTGTACCACATTTCACAAAGAAAACCACAATTAAAAACGTTTAACGCTGCTAATAAAACACGGAAAACACCGGAGCGAGGGTTAAAGACATGAAGATAAAAGACGCTCAGTGCCAGTTATCAGAACATAATCAACCACGACGTGATCCTGACGATGGTGGAGTCACTGATTCCACCTGAACGTCGATCATCTTCCTGCAACAGAACGTGTTTTTATGGCTCTTATACCACAGCTACATATATTACTACAGAGCAAAGAATAACGAATAACGAATAAAGAATAACGAATAAAGAATAACGAATAAAGAATAAAGAATAAAGAATAACGAATAACGAATAAAGAATAAAGAATAACGAATAAAGAATAACACACGACTTTTATTTGTTTAGTGTTCATCTGAGATATTCTAGAGTTCATTAGAACTGAGATATTAGAGTCCACAATGTCTATGTAATGAGGAGCCATCCATCCATCCATCCATCTCTCTCTCTCTTTCTCTCTTTTTCTCTCTCTCTCTCAGACACACCCTCTCTCTCTCTGACTCTCTCTCTCTCTCAGTCTCTCTCTCTCTCTGTCTCTGACTCTCTCTCAGTCTCTCTCTCTCAGTCTCTCTTTCTCTCTCTCTGACTCTCAGTCTCTCTCTCTCTCTCTCTCTCTTTCTCTCTCTCACCTGGCCTCCTCTTCTTCTTTCTGGGAGCTGTTACATTTCACGTTATCCAAATAATCTCCCAGCGAGCAGTTCAGCGACTCGTACGTCACGTTGCACACCGCTAAGAAGTTAGGGCGGAGTCGACCCACGCTCAGCTTGGCCATGTTGGTCAGCGATTGGCCGATGCAGCAGCCGAACAGGAAGCTGCCCAGTTCTTTGTAGAGGGAGGAGATGTAGGGGTTTCGTATGAAGGCACGGGAGTTCACACGGCGGGAACGCACACAGTAACATTCTGCCAGAGCGATCTAACACACACACACACGCACACAACACAAGTACACAACACGTTACACAAATGCATATATCCTGTACTCAGTAGACAGTAAATCAGACGTCTGATATAAAGATTGTGTTTAAACTCGTAAATCAGACACGTTTCATCATCTGTAACCGTATGACATCAGGATACATCGTCTATATATATATATACTTATATATTATAGTTATATATATATATTTATATTCATATTTATGGCTACAGTTATTTCTATTTTGCACTACATGTTGTCAGGTCATGAGGTTTATCAACATCTCATTTTTTATACATTTCATCACCGATCCTTGCACATTCTATTTTTATCTCTTCGGTGCTAAATTGTCCTTTGTTTTGTGTTGTCTTTCTTGTAGTTATTGTTTCTGTCTTTCGTTGCGTCGTTTGCACCAAATTTCTGTCTGTACTATGTGTTTGTTTGTTTATGTAGCACCAGGTCCTGGAGAAACGTTGTCTCATTTCACTCATGTACTGCTTCAGCTAGATGTGGTTGAAATGACAATAAAGCTTCGAATCTGAATCTGAATCTGAATCTATAATGATGTTATACGTGATGTGAAGTTTTTTTGTCTATATTAATATAAAGAGGTGTATTTTTAACATGGACACAAAAAGCAAACAGAACAACAGGAAGCAGCAGGTAAAGACATTAAACTGTTGTTGTTCTGGTGTTCCATGAAGAGATATCATCTCTGGCAACACTTACTGAAGTAATCGTGTGTGTGTGTGTGTGTGTGTGTCAGGGTGTGTGCATGTGTGTCTCTGTGTGTGTGTGTCAGGGTGTGTGCATGTGTGTCTCTGTGTGAGTGTATGTGTGTGTGTGTGCATGTGTGTGTCCACCTGTGTGTGTGTGGGTCTCTATGTGTCTGTGCATGTCTGTCTGTCTTTCTGTGTGTGTGTGTGTGTGTGTACATGTGTGTGTACATGTTTATGTGTGTGTGTGTGTGTATGTCTGGGTGTGTGCATGTGTGTGTCCACCTGTGTGTGTGGGTCTCTATGTGTCTGTGCATGTCTGTCTGTCTTTCTGTGTGTGTGTGTGTGTGTGTGTGTGTGTGTACATGTGTGTGTGTACATGTTTATGTGTGTCTGTGTGTGTGTATGTCTGGGTGTGTGCATGTGTGTGTCCACCTGTGTGTGGGTCTCTATGTGTCTGTGCATGTCTGTCTGTCTTTCTTTGGGTGTGTGTGTGTACATGTGTGTGTACATGTTTATGTGTGTGTGTATGTCTGGGTGTGTGCATTTGTGTGTCCACCTGTGTGTGTGGGTCTCTATGTGTCTGTGCATGTCTGGCTGTCTTTCTGTGTGTGTGTGTGTACATGTGTGTGTACATGTTTATGTGTGTCTGTGTGTGTGTGGGGGGGGTATCTGTGTATGTGTTTGTGCTTGTCTCTGTGTGTGTGTGTGTGTGTCTCACTGTTAGTCCTGTAATGATGATTCCTCCAGTGATGAGAACACTGTCTGGGATGGCCTCCGATTTCAGATAAGGGTAAGTGATGCTCTCGTCTTTACAGAAGAAACCTCTCTTATACGGCTTCACTGTCTTCAGCTCACACGCAAAGAACGGGATAGAGGCTAGACAGAGAGAGAGAGAGAGAGAGAGAGAGAGAGAGATTCATTACATATAATATATATATAAATATGTCTATGATGTCACACTTTCACACCTAAATTCACTATAAGTTATGCAATGGATTAAAAGGAGACGATTTAATAAAAGTTCATGTGTGTAAAATGTGTAAAGTTTGAAAGAACAAGGTGTGTCTATAAAGTTCTCCCTCTTTCACCAGAGGAAACACTGAACATGTCTTTTCCACGCGAGACTGTGTGTACATCACGGAAACGTTTTTCAGCTTTTATTCATGACATCGTTTTTGTTTTAAGGCTAAAATGAGAATCATGTTGTTCTTGTTTTTATGAGTGGATCTGAGACGTTTCCAGCTCCGTTGGTTCTCTTGGTGATTTCACTTCAGGTTGATTCCTTTTTATAGAGTTTATTACTCAGCATTACAGCCTCAGTATTTTTCCCTTTTCTGCTCAGTCTGTATATCCTCAGTACACGTGCATTTTCCTGCTCTCACTGCTCCCAGTATAAATTCTGATAATAATAATTATTTATCCATTACAGATTACACACACTTCACTTTAAAAGGATTATTTACTTGGAAATCCTTCATCATCCTCATCACACAAGGCACAGCACAAGTGCTTCCATTAACTTTATAGAAGTCTTTGAACTTTGAAAAACTTAAAAATTTATTTATTTCATGTGATTCATGGATTTTTCTGGTCCTTAATCTCACAGGAACTGATGCCACTGATCACCACTATTTCATTTCACGCTGGTTTAGTGGTTAGTCCAATCACAGACCTGCACTCTAGGATGTTTGGTATCTCTAAATTGTCTGCAGTGTGTTGAGTGTGATCAGTGTTCGTGATGAGTGTGATCAGTGTGATGAGTGTGAGTGATGAGTGTGATGAGTATGAGTGATGAGTGTGATGACTGTGATCAGTGTGAGTGATGAGTGTGATCAGTGAGAGTGATGACTGTGATGGGTGTGATGAGTGTGAGTGATGAGTGTGACGAGTGTGAGTGATGAGTGTGACGAGTGTGAGTGATGAGTGTGATGAGTGTGAGTGATGAGTGTGATGAGTGTGATGAGTGTGATGAGTGTGAGTGATGAGTGTGATGAGTGTGACGAGTGTGAGTGATGAGTGTGATGAGTGTGAGTGATGAGTGTGATGAGTGTGACGAGTGTGAGTGATGAGTGTGATGAGTGTGAGTGATGAGTGTGATGAATGTGACGAGTGTGAGTGATGAGTGTGATGAGTGTGAGTGATGAGTGTGATGAGTGTGATGAGTGTGAGTGATGAGTGTGATGAGTGTGATGAGTGTGAGTGATGAGTGTGATGAGTATGGATGAAGGAAACACTAAAAGTGATTGAGTGAGAGATATTTCTGAATAAACAAAGAAAAATGAAACTATTTTAAAAACGTTTTTTAACACGTGACATTGTACAGATTACGTGACCTCATGTGAGAATAAAATGAACTGAATTGTGTAAAAAGAAAAAAAAACCCACAATGAATCAATGGCTGGAAAAACCAGACTTGTGAAATTCCACGTGTGAAGTGATTAATTATTAACTACGTGACTTTTTTCTGTAAGGGGAAATAATGATCTGTTGTTACACAGTGATTTCACAGCAGGAAGAAATAAAACATAAAAATTCCTGCACCACTAATAATTAAACAGAGCTTCAAACAGAGCGGCTCTCACTCACAACACCAGGTACCTGAGCCACTTCCTGTTGGAATTCTGGGAAGGCCAGGGAGGTCTCAAGATCTGAGCTGAGCTGAGAGTGTACCATATGTGTGTGTGTGTGTGTGTGAGAGAGAGAGAGAGAGAGAGAGAGAGAGACTGAGACAGAGAGAGAGAGAGAGAGAGAGACTGAGACAGAGAGAGAGACAGAGACAGAGAGTGAGAGAGAGAGACTGAGACAGAGTTAAAGAGAGAGAGAGACTGAGACAGAGAGAAAGAGAGTGAGAGAGAGAGACAGAGAGAGAGAGAGAGAGACTGAGAGAGAGAGAGAGAGAGAGAGAGATTCACAGAGGATTCCAGCTTTTGCTTTCTCAGAAAACTCTTTCCCTCTTTTTCTCTCCTGACCTCGTTCAGTCCCATGCCCTCTATCCTCAGAGCTCGACCCACAGAGAGCATGGGATTGATCATTAACCCTCCCCTCATTCCCTCACCGCACCCTTTGGAACTGATCCACACACACACACACACACACACACACACACACACACACACACACACACACACACACACACACACTCACACACACGTACATACTCACTCACACACACTGGCAGTGAAGCTCTAGAAGTATGTGACTGACGTTTGCGCAATTATACACAACACAACTTTTTACTCACAAACACACACACACACACACACTCACAAACACACACACACTCACAAACACACACTCACTCACAAACACTAACAGTCACTCACACACACTCACTCACTCACACACTCACAAACACACTCACTCACACACACTCGCTCACACACACAAAAACACACACACTTGCTCACACACACACACACACACACACTCACTCACACACACTCACACACACTCACTCACACACACACAGGCATGAACACACACACACAATCAATACATGGATTTTGTAAGGAATAAAACAAGTTTGTGACGATGCGGTGTCTCTGTAGCAGCACGTCCTGAATCCTTTCCTTCCTTTTATAACACCGCAAAAAACAAACAAAAAAACAGATTTTACTTTTTTCTTAAAAAACAAGTTGTGCTTTTTATCCGTTTAGAGTTACTCTGTGAAACAAGTGCGTTCTTGTTATCGCTATAAACAACAGCTAGTTAGTCCACACACACATACACACACGCACGCGCAGACACACACACGCAAGCGCAGACACACACACAAACACACACACGCACGCGCAGACACACACACACACACACACACACACACACACACACACACAGCTTAAACTTCTTTCTCCTGAAGAGTTTCCTGTGCTGGAAAATGTTCGGTTTTACGATCTGCTTCCTCTGTCCTTCGCCTTGAACAACTCTGTGCTACAGATGATGTCTGATTAAAAAACAAACAAACAAACAAACAAACATCCTACATTTTACAGAGAAATATTTGTACATTCTCATATAATGGTTGGAATTTGCTTTCAGTTCTTTGAAGCTTGAAGAAAAAAGCAAGAAGGAATTACAACAATGTTGAGATATAGATAATAAAATTTAATTGAATATAATTTAAGAATTTGAAGACTTTTCGAGAATATTTTGGAGTTGTCGAGACAAACAGCTCCATCCGCTGATATTTTGGAAACTATTAATTTGCCGCCTCTTTAAAATTGGCCTCGGTTTATGACTCACGGATCCACCCACAATTCTTTTGTTTTGCTGCTAGTGTAGAAATTAATCACAGGATCACACAGTGGATGATGATAATAATAACAGAGAAGGAGGTTGTTTTCTGAAGTAAACAGATCTCTCCTGATCATTCTCACCAATCCGACCAATCACAATCCAGAATAAACTACAAACAGAAATCATAACATTTTTCTACACACATAAAAAATATTTTTATTATGTGTGTAGAAATAAGGCATAACGTCAATTCCTGTACATCGTTATTCAGAATGATTCACGTGACTCATCGGGACGCGACACACAGCGAGAGAAAGAAATCCGGATCTTTTTCCATGGATGGATGGATAAAATGGATAGATGAATGGATGAAGGGATGGATGGATGGATGAATGGAGAGATGAAGGTATGGATGGATAGATGGATAGATAGTTGGATAAAATGGATGGATGAATAAATTGGATGGATGGATTGATGGATTGATGGACAAAGATGAATGGATGAACGAATGAATAGATACACATATGGATGGATAGATAGATGGATAGATGGATGGATTGATGCATAAAATGGATGGATGAATGGATGGATAGATACATTTTCTCAAAAGGTGAAGAACAACTTGGCAATTAGTTTAGTTTTTAATAGAATATATACAGTTGAATCTGAAAAAGACGAGTGTATTTAATACTTTTTTTTATATTCTCTAACCTTCAGTTATTTTCCGAACACGTGGGTGTTTATCAGGGACTTCAGCAGATCTACTGATACAGCTATGGCTTTAAACACCATCATCACGTGCGAATAAAAACACAGATGCCAGCCTCACTCGCGAAGCACGTTGGCAGGTGAGAACATTACGAATAAGAGGAAAAAAAAACGGCTGCCGTTAAGTTTCATGAGGGACAATGTGGACACAGACATGGGCGTGTCTTTTCTGTGAGAGACACACGTCCTAATTCTCTGTTAAATGTGCTTCAAAGGACATTTTCTTCTCACAAACGTTAAGGGAGAAATAAAGTTTTATAAGAGTACAGAGAGAAACATGTTCAGAATAACACACACAAACATGGCGTGTGTGTGTGTGTGTGCTGGAGGGTCTTTCCTATAGACTATCCGCTAACGTCGCAGCACAACCTGCTACGGTTCTGTAGTTCATTAAAATGGAAGACGTCGAGCCTTTTGAGGAGGAAAAATAAACGAGGGCCTCGTGTCAACAGAGCCGCCTAATTACGCTATTTATCAAACGCACAGAAACAAAATAAGTTACATAACCAACTGATCCAACTGCAGGCTATCAGGCATTTCTCTATAAATTCCACAGGGCGTACATCGTGTATACGATGGGAGGAGACAACCAGCGATCTGATGAGTGATGTAAAGTTTCAGAACAACGCAGGAGCTATACAGTGAGATTTGTACAGTACGCTGAGGGAAAAAAAAAACAAACAAAAAAACGCTGTGAAGTGTGAATGCTGTGAGAGTGCAGGAAGTTGTGAAGGAATCAGAAGAAAAGTTTGTACAGTCAGAATGGTACAGGGCAGAAATAACTGTTAAAACAACTGTCACTAGAAACCAGTTTCTAAAGTAAAACAATCAGGAATGTTTCACTTCATTATTAATATCTAATTTACTGAGTAGTTACAAAGCAATTCTAAAACGTTGGGGTAAAGATGTAAAGTAACCCTGTACTGTTTCAATACAGAACTTGACAAAACAAAAACCGATAGCTTTTTAAAAATTTGCACAAATTGTAAAGTTGTAAAATTGTAAAATAAAGTGCAACAATAAAGTGCACAATAACGTAAAGCAGAGTCACGTGAACCAGAACAGTAACCGTAGTAAAGTTTATTCATTAAAAGGAGCAGATTTCTGTAAAGTAAAACAGAGCAGAAAATGTTCTAAAGTAAAATAAAACAATAAGCGTAAAGTCCTGAAGTAAAATAAATCGCAATTGTTCACAGAGTAAACTAAACAAATATCTTTTTATAAAGTAAAAAAAACAGCAATTGTTTTGAAAGTGAACAGGACGAATATTGGATCGTAAAATAACAATTCTAACTGTCGTTTGTAAACCTGATGATTAGCCTGGAGTAATGTTGGGTTTCAGCTACAGAGTGAAATAACTGTAAAGTAAAAAAACAGAAACTGTTCATAAGTGTGAAGTCTGTAAATCTGTAATGTATTCAAACGGAAAGCAGACTGAGAACTTGTTGTAAAATAAAATTGAACCGTAAGGTTTGTAAAGTAAACAGCATAAATAACATATCTATGAAAGAATGAAGTCCAGTGTGAATAAAACAGAGCCAGAAGCTTTGTAAATATTTACTAGTAAGTGGTTGTACAGTAAAATCGTAGTTCTTCGATGACATTTAAAACCGTGACCTTGTACACCTCTGAAACTTTCCTTTCCGGCTCATTGTGGGAGCAGTATTTCAGTCAGGAAGCGTTTATCGGATTTAATCAGGTGTTCTGAAATGAGCTGTGAAACATGACCCCTGTTACTTCTGCTAGTTTTCCAGCACACGCTAGTGAGAAGTGTGAGTACCATCACACCTGGTTCTTAGTACAGAAATGAGTACGTCTGACCATCGCTGAACATTTTAACACTGCAGCTGCTGTTCAGTTTCACTTTAGAACCTCACTGACCTGATAACATTTCATCCCTGCATGATGCTTTCATCTAAACGGATCCTTTCTACGTTTAATAATAACTCTGCTAGTCCGTACGTCAGACCCAGCTGTTTGAGAAACCGTGCAGCTAGTCCATGAGGCTCTGGCATGGAGGGACGGACACGATGGAACACAAAGAACCCAAACAGCCAAGTAAGAGAGACAAAACAACAGCATGTGCCCTAAAATCCACCCCTGAGGTACACCTTAATCACACGTCGTCAAGTCCAACGATGAATGAGTGAAGTCCAGATGGTTGGGACTTCATCAATCAGGATAAATTTTCCTCACACACAAGTCTCTGTTAGGTAACGTTGCCAGATGACGTCTTGTTCTAATTACGGTGGATTCAGTGTGTAGAAAGCAAAGAGACAGGAATGTTTCATGAAACACGGACGCTTGTTACAGTACAAATTCTGTGTACTTAAAAAAGGGGTGTGGCCTCATATGTTATACACTGGGCTAGGAACACAATATCTGTATCCCAAATGACTGACTACATCCTACTCACTTATACTTTCCACTGTGTAGTCTAGTGACTAGTGTATGAATGTTATCTCCAATGGAACACCGGAAGTCGATTCCCAGTCGATGTTAAATGATGTAAAACGCACACAACACGCGATGTCACTACAGTCGCTTCGGCGGAACGAATATTATTCTTAATGCCGGCGGCCATCTTGCATTTTTTTCTCATCTAGTGTAAGCAGCTGGTAGCCCCACCCCTCTTCAAATATGTAAGCAAAGCTGCAAGTTTTAAGTGCATGAAGTGTCCGACATTCCACATTTTTCTTTTTCACGTCGATAAGTACAACATCTTGTTATTCTTTTTATTATTATTATTACTATTATTATTATTATTATTATTATTATTCATGTTAGAATTTTCAGCATCAACACACAACTCACACTATTTATATTACACAATATTTATTATAATACACAACAATAAAGAATAGCGTATACATATGCGATTCAGAACGCAGCTAATGCTTTACTGAACTCAGGAGTTCAGGAGTTTGACGTCATTTTGTTCTATTAATAAAAAAACCTAAACGAACAAACATTGACACTCGAATCTCAAAAGAAATTCAGAGCGGATTGAATTCTTAATAATGAAACTACATAACGTTCGTCACGATTTCAGAGGCCCGTGGATTTCAGTGTAAGTTAATTTGAATAAAATCCAGGCAGAATTGTGGTCGAAAAGCAGGCAAAAGTAAAACGATCAGGCAAAGCAATACAGGAAAAACAGGAATAAACACGAGAAAGCACAAAGGTCAAAACTGAGACCGCACTCAGGAAATAACACTGAAAGTTGTTAAGTTGGCAAGACCTCGCCAAGCATGGGAAGGACTGCGTTGTTTAAATACACAAAGTTCACTGGAGATAAACAGGAAACAGGTGTGTTAGTATTTAGGGAGTTATGTGAGCTGTAAAATCCGGGCCGGATTCGGATCAGGATGTGAAGCGCTGGATGGATCGTGGATCAGCAGTGGAACCGGATGTGAGGAACCTCCTAAAATAGTACAATAAAAACCATGCATCGTCGTTTTTTTTTTTTTTAACATTCTGAATTAAAAATAAATTTAATTTAATTTAATTCTTCAGTTTTCACAAGGTCAATAATCCAGAAAATTCAAGTTGCTCAGAAACAGACTGAGCCAATCAGGTCCATGATAACAGAGGAAGGAAGAAGAGATTGTGCACTCATAGCCTGGATACTGGTTTCTGAAAAATACACTCTATGTCCACAATATACTACACGTCCACCCTGTCCATCACACACCCGTTTACACCTCTTTATTCTGTAGCTTCACAATTTCTCTTCACCAGAACTGAGAGGCTCAAACTCTGTTCCAGCACGACAATGAAACGTGTGCACAAAGCTCCTGAGCTCCGTGATGATGTGTGGAGTGGAAGATCTCGAGTGTCCTCCACTGAGCCCTGACTCTGACTCAACACCAACATCAACATCCCGAAATCAGTGTCTGGTTGTATAAATAAAACTGGAATAAATGGGAACAAACACGTGAAACATGGGTGTGATAGTCAGGAGGGCACATACTTTGTTCTTACACCGTCTAGTTCAATGGTGTTTCAATTTCTTTCTTAAGAATTCAATGTCTGTTTAAATTCAAATGTCTTTTTTCAGTCTTCTGTCATGTTTCTCATAGTTTCAGCCCCTGACGCTCCACTCATCTACTCCCAGAACAAAGGTGTTTAAAAACAGCTAGTGGTCTCGTTATAGGTCACGAGGAGACGATGTTCTGCTGGCTTCCACGTGCAGTATACGTGGATGTATGTATACACGCCACACGACCGAGTTTCTAATTGGCTGAAGAAACATTTCTGGTTCTCTTGAAAAGACTCGGATCAATGTTTTAGAGACCGTGACTTGGACTTTACTCTGAAACCAGCTGACTTGAAAATCCACTTGGACTTGAGGTTAAATTCCCTGACTTCAGCACTGCTTCTACTTCAGGCTGTAAATAATGACAAAAATGATTTATTATTATTATTATTATTATTAGTTTGAGGAACTGCAGGACTTCACAGAAAACAATCTGAATATCACTGACATTCACTGAACACATGATTTTGCCTCAATCTGAAGGTTGTGAGTTTGAATCCCAGGTCCACCAAGCTGCCACTGCTGGGCCCCTGAGCAAGGCCCTTAACTCTCAATTGCTCAATATAGTTGGTATAAGTCGGTCGTTATGAGGGCATATGCCATAAATATTTATTGAGACACAAAAAACAAGAGCTCCATGAAATTCCCAGATGAACCAGCACTGATCTCATAGTTTCCACTTTTGTCTTCACGTCATGTCTTTAGGTCTCTGCTCTGTCTCCGCCCCTGTCTTATTATTGGTCGATTCCTCTAATGTGTGCACCCACCCCCAGTTCCTCGCTTGATTCATGGTGTGGATAAATTCATCTGGGAAGTTCGTTCTCATGAGCTGGGAAGTTGTAAGCGAGGTGAATGTGAAACTTCTCTTAATAAGCTACAGCAATTTTTTTGTTGAGGGTTGAGGTTGAGGTTGAGGTTGTTCTACTTCCTGGAAAAATCAGATGTGTTTACCGTCATGCTACTGTACAGACGCTGAATCTGTCGATTCCACAGTGTTTTCAGACCCAACTCCAACTCCAAGATCAAACGACCTAGAGAGTCTCACGCTCATAATTACGACTTTGTGGTGGCGTTCGTGAGCGTTCGACACGTAAATCCCGGTGGTGACTTGAAGGCACCATCGCTCCACGTTGTTCCTCTCCTTCCTCGTGAAGTCTTCTGTTCTCAGTCCTGTGTTTTCTGCTTCCAACCCTCACGTGTTGTTTGCATGTTGATTTAACAAAGATTCTTGGATTTCTCTCTTATTTTCATAAAACGTAACTGCAATTACTGCAATTTTCCATATATATATATATATGTATATCTTCTATCATTATTTTATTGTATCTTATTTGGATCTTATTTTTATTCTTTTACCTCAGTGTCAATTGGCTCTATTTTTAGACCACGGACAGACGCAAGAAGCATTTCTCTGGATGTTACACGTTTACTGGCTTTTATTTGTACACAAACTTATAAAATGAAGGATTTTATTTAAAAATTATTGGACACAAATTAAACGAGAAGCCTTCTTCATAAATAATAAATGCTCCATCAGTGACAGAAGTAAAGAAAAGTCTAATTATAATTGTTTATGGACCTTCTTAGTTAAGTGACTGTGACTCTATAAGTATTTTGCCTTTTATTCTTTTACTCCATCTGCTCAAACTTGTACTTATAAAACTGATAAAAATCAGTTGAATTCCGCCGCACGCCGCTGCCAGGTTTCGAATCCAAGCCCCAGAATCCAGTCCTCTGGCATCTTCATTAAACATCAGTTAAAAAAAACAAGGCAGTGGTATCATGTGACTTCAGAAGGAAAACATACGAGTCGTGAATCGCTCCTCTGTGATCAGTGATAGATTAACTACAACGACCGGGTCAAATCTGAACACGTTACAGAGAGCACGAGAATGAGCCAGGACGTGTCGACAAGCTCCTGCGTGTGAGAGATTCCTGCGTTTATACCGAGCGGTACGTATCAATACGGCCTCGAACGGTGAAAGTGAAACTGACTCTGTGAAGTGATACGTGTCGAAAAGTAAAGAAAGTTCCTGACTGGATAAAGTGAAAATTTCGGTTTGAGTCGAAAGCCGGGATCTGTTCTGAGAAATCTAGTGTAGTGTACGGCGTCAGGAAACAACTCCATCTGCTGCAACAAGGAGCTTTAACTAACGGCTCGCACTGTAACTAACTCATCACTGGGATTATTGACTGGGCTACATTCTACAGGATGATTCATCTGTGAGTGTGTGTGTGTGTGAGTGTGTGTGAGTGTGTGTGTGTGAGTGTGTGAGATTGTGCATGCGTGTGCGTGCGTATGCGTGCATGTGTGTGTGTGTGATTGTGCATGCGTGTGCGTGCGTGTGCATGTGTGTGTGTGTGTGTGTGTGTGTGTGCGCGTGTGTGTGTGTGTGTGTGCGTGTGTGTGTGGTCCCAAAAGGGCAGTGGTTTGTACACAGAGAGCTGTCTCCTCTCTCACTTCACTAACAGCCTCTAAACCCACAGCAGTTAACACACGAGACAGAAAAGAAAAGAAAAGAAAAGAAACATAACAGAAAGAATACAACAACAGAAGAAGAGAAGAGAAGACAAGAGAATAAACACAAAAAGTGAAAACAGCAGGAAGAGAAAATAGAAAAAGAGAGACAACCTAAAGAGCAGAAGAGAGAGAGAGAGAGAGAGAGTGTTTGTGTGTGTGTGTGTGTGTGTGTGTGTGTGTGTGTGTGTGTGTGTGTGCATAAGAGAGAGAGAGAGAGAAAGAGAGAGAGGTTGCATGTCTCTTTAAGAGAACGTCCTCTCTCTCATTTACACTTCAGTGCACCACAGAACAGAATGAGGTCACCACAAATGACGAAGAACAAAACAAGAGGAGACAGACTGCAAGAGTGAGACAGACGGAGAGAAAGAGAGACAGAAAGACAGCTAGAGAGAGAATGATACACAGAGAGAGTAAGACATACAGACAGACAGTGAAACAGAAAGAGAAAGAATGAGACAGAGAGAGAAAAACACACTGAGAGAGTGAGACAGTCACAGAGAGAGTGAGACACACACAGAGAGAAAAAAACACACAGAAAGAGTGAGACAGAAAAACATGAGACAGACATGGAGAATGAGACAGATAGAATGAGACAGAGAGAAAGGAACAGAGAGAGTGAGACACAGAGGATGAGGTAGAGAGACACAAAGAGAGAATGAAACAGAGAGAGAAACAGGGAGAGTGAGACAGACAAGAAGAGAGAGAGTGAGACAAAGAGAAAAACAGGGAGAGTGAGACAGACTAAATGAGGAATGAGACAAAGAGTCAGACACACATATAGAGAGTGAGACACACATATAGAGAGTGAGACACACATACACCCACAGAGAGTGAGACACATACATAGAGAGACACTAACATAAAGAGTGAGACACACACACAGAGAGTCACACAGAGAGTGAGACACACACAGAGAGTCACACAGAGAGTGAGACACACACAGAGAGTCACACAGAGAGTGAGACACACATAGAGAGTCACACAGAGAGTGAGAC
>JAOTRN010000029.1:1696568-1708165 GCA_028566695.1 Bagroides melapterus
CGTTGAAGCATGGTTGAAAAGCAATGTCTGACTTTCATTGGTTAACATTCATAGAATTTTTATTTATTATTACTTTTCTCAGAATAAAGTTATTTCTGTGAACATTGTGAGTTTTTCTTTCATTGGCCAAAGTGTACCAACAATTCTGTCCACGTGTGTAACTCAGTACTTAAGTTTTCATTTCACTTCTTATCTTCTCTATACAATAAGTTTAGATTCCACTGGGTAGTGAAATGAGGTTGATGTGTGTGGGCCGGAGACTAAACACCTGTATCTGCCACAAGAGGGGAAAAATACAGGCTGGGCAGGACATTAGTCCTCACCCACGTGTGCTCAACAACCAGACAACTTTTACCCCAGGAAATCCCCAGTGGACCTGCGTAAGTAAAACCACAGGCAGGTGCTAAAAGCATTTATCTGGAAAATAGCAATGTTTACGTCTTACGGTCATATCATATACATCAAAACGGTACGGTTAGTGACACCTGCCCCAATCTAACTCTTCTTATTTGTATAATACAGACAATACTTAAAGTGGTGGCATCATCATTTAAACTGACACTCACTGATTCATAAGGCAGAAAACTGATATTAGTAGAAGCTTAATAAATAATAATTAATTAATAATAAGCAAATTGTTGCAGTACAAGAGGAAAAAAGTGTGGTTCAAGGAAAATAAATCTGATGGTCTAACTCAAATATTTATATAGTACTTAGTAATTTGTTATTGTGATGCATTAACATTTAATATTTCACATTACCTTCGATTTTGATGCAGTTCTGGCCATGTGTACCTGAACACTTTAGGATGTTACAGTAGTCAGACGTGGAACAGCAGAGAACGTACGGGTTCTTTCAAGCCCACAGCATCAACAGTCTGATGTTTCTTGAATTCGGTGGTTTCTTTAATTCATGGACTGCTACATTTCTTCTTCCCATTATACAGATCTGTATGTTTATTTATAGACACTTATTTTCCCAGTTCTTCTTTCTTGCCAGCTTCAAATCTTTGTTGAAATTTTTTTTTTATTTGCAGTGTTTGCTAATTTCAATGGACAGTGGGCATCTTAACCCTCCAGTGTCACCTAAATGAGGATGAGGTTCACTTTTGAGTCTGGTTCCTCTCAAGGTTTCTTCCTCTTCCATCTAAGGGAGTTTTTCCTCACCACAGTCACCACAGACTTGTTCAATGGGGATAAATACAAACACATTTTTATATATACGTATGTCTGTTTATCCTGAATTAAACTTTTTTATTGTGCTTTAACAATGTCCATTGTTAAAAGTGCTACACAAATAGATATGATTTGAATTGAATTTCTGTTTAGTTTTACAGAGGCATGATGATGAAGCTCGACAAGCAGCTGCTCATCATATTGTTGTTACGAAACTTTACCATGCAGATTACAGCAAGCCACAATGCCACACAGACATGACGTCCTGATACACGTTTACATAAAAAACAGAATGACATGATATGTGGCATGACAATCAGAAAAAAAAAAAAAATACAATGATGTTAGAGGAGTAAAATGCTTAGTTAAACAAGAACTGATCAGTTATCAGAAGACAAGTGGAATATGAGAAGTTTTATTAACACAGGATGGAAAATCAGGGCAAGGAAATCATTACTAAGCCAAGAGATGTGATGGTGATTATGTTTTTTTTTTCCACCTTCACTATGATGATTACTCTAAATATAAGTTCCTGATTTAAACGTGAATTAAGTGCATCAATTCCCCAAGAAGTCGTTTAGAATTTTTTTACTCACCTTTACACTTACCTCATGATGGTGTAAAAAATGGTTTCTGTGGTCAAATACAATTCACTATAATTTATTTTTGAACCATTTCCGTCACCAACTGGACTGCGGACATGATTACATCTATTTGTGAATGCAGGGAAGTTACTACAATAGATACTTAAATAATAATAATAATAATAATAATAATAATGCTCTTGCAATATGACTTTGCATCTGATGAGCACATGAAAGCAACATAAGATTCGTCTGCTACATTTTTGATGACTCCATCGAAGAGCACATTGAGCCTTCACAAAAAAAAGGAAAAAAAAAAAAAGATTAAATCTGGTCATCATGAGTCACTAACCAGCCAATCACAACAAAACAACTTAACAAAAACACGACATTGTCCTGGTTTTAAAGGGAAATCCTTGTTCCTAGGGGAAAGAGAAAGAGAAAAAGGAAATAAACTACAAAAAAAGGAAGTTTGTTTCAACTAATTTTCTTTCATTTCTAGAAAAGCTAATTGTTTGTAGGCCGCCCACATCTGAGGTGTTATTGTATGGCACGCCTACAATACTTTTCTGTGAAATTGTTGTCATGTGTCGTGCTTCCGCCGTCTTTCGTCTGCACTGTTCTTCCTCTGTATGACTTCTGAAATGGGCTCGAGGGCCCGTCCCTCTACTGTGGGAAGGCATTTCTCTCTTTTGCTCCATGTGTTCCCCTTCACTTTCATCAGCTTTGCTCAGGAGGGAAAGTACATTTGAGCTCACCTCCTGGACACAGACAAAAAAAAAAAACAACAACAAAAAAAAAAATCTCTCGCATTTATGCACACTCTCTATTTTTGCCCTCACACACACATACACACACAAAACCTAGCTGCACAGGAAACAAAACTTAGCCTCAGAGGCTGAAAACACCCTCTCTGTGTCTCTCTTCATTACTGACATCACTCAACTGCGTGTTGTTTGCGTCTTGCTGCCTGGGCTATGTGTGAATCTGGAAAGCAGTGTTATGAAGAGGAAAGCTGTGTGGCACGTGTGGATCAGCTGAAGAGACACATTTGGGTGCTGATGATTTGGGTCTCGATCCTTTCTCTGGGCCTGGGAGCCTCCATCGTTCTCCACATCATCCTCGGTCAGCGATCTGACACGACGGTAAGGTTTCAATCTTCTCCCCTATTGATTACAACGTTTGACATCGGTAAGATAAGTTGACACAGAAGACACCGCAGACAAGCCGGAGCGGTGATTCTAGCAACATTTAACAGCTCGGCATTATCTGTATTAAATAAGTCGGGAATGTCACCAGTCAGTTAAAATTTCCTACATATATTTGTTGATTAGTGACAGTCACTGCCACATTTTTATAACAATATCCAAGTTGGCTGGTTGATTCTCGACTCTAGACCGTGTAAGCTGCTAGCAGTAGACAGTCAGTGCAACGATACGGCATGAAGAGAAACTGTGTGACGGAGGAAACACATGTATTAGTGTAAGATTGCGCAACATGTGTTATGTGCAAGCAGGAAGTACAGATCAGCACTTTTCACCTCAGTCTGAACCAAATGAATTGAAGAACCAAAGAAGTTCGTTATCACTATTTGTAAAATAATAAATAAATAAATAAATACGTGAAATACACGTGACAGGATTCTGGACTTATTTCGGGTCCATTCCTAATGAAGCGAGTTTAGGTGTGATCAATCTTGGTCTTGGTCGAGTCTATAACATTTTACGTGATTATACGTATTATTACAGAACTCCATACCTTACTGATTTATTGAAACTTTCTAAAAGTTTTGAGGAAATCTTTTATAAATTCCAGTGTTTAAGCTCAATTCCAACACTGAGCTTCAAAAGAACTGAACTGTAAAACCATGACTTTGATTCTCTTCAATAAAAATGCCAGACTCTATAAATTCCTAGTGAGTTCAGATGTTCCTACATTTTAGGATACTTGGTGCCTTGTTGTGCTTCGGCTCAGACTGAAACCCGATAAAACGATGGATATTGTAATTAATATATTCGGAGATCTGTAAACCATGTGACATGGGATGGGCAACAGAACCAACCATTCTGTAGTATAAGTAGGAAAGACAGAACAAGTTTCATGTGTAGTCATTTTCAGCCAGCAAAGGAAATAACCACCGAGATAAAGATTGGTATGATATCCTGCTATGAATCAGTGATTCTTTTTAATCGACTGTGCATCAGTCATGCAACTGACTCTGCAGGGACTTTAACTTCTTTTCTTTTTAACCATTTTGCAGCGATATTCAGCATCATATGCGTAAGAAATTCTCTGGAGAATTAGTAGATATGATGGTGCAAATGCTGGACCCCATGTGCCACAATACAACAGAGCTAAACAATTTAGCTGCACTGAACGACCCGGCTTGTCTAGTTAGTGATCTACATGACGGTTAGCGCAATGGTGTTAAGTTGTTGGTGTTGATCACGTTATTAGCCTGGAAGCTGAAGCTTTGGAACTACGCCTTGAGTCTTGAGCACTAGACAAGACTTGAAAGTAAAGACTGAAGACCAAAGAACTAAAAGTGCCACCGAATCACCCTATTTTTGTACTGATGCTATCAGCAGCTAGTTCAATGGCATTGAGCGTAACGTAGGAAACTGTTAACAACAGCAGGAAATATACCATGTCAATAAAATACAGGCAAAAAAGAAGAATATTAAATATACTTAAAGAATAAGAAATTTAATTTTGAATCAAATCATAAATCCGTTGACTTATTCTATATACAGTACGT
Organism: Bagroides melapterus; assembly: GCA_028566695.1. Classification (NCBI taxonomy): domain Eukaryota; kingdom Metazoa; phylum Chordata; class Actinopteri; order Siluriformes; family Bagridae; genus Bagroides; species Bagroides melapterus. Next base: position 1,701,086 of record JAOTRN010000029.1, read on the forward strand.
ACATCAAAACTCATTTCTGAAAGACCAGCTGTTTCCTCTCTCTTTTTCTTAGAACACCACAGCCATGTGACTGAGAAACCAGAAAGCGTAAACTCGTCTGTCCCAAAGACTTTCCAACCTTTACCACCACCCACAGTTTTTAAAGCCACATTTATTAGCAGTATTCATACGTTGTGTGACATATCTGCCATATACAGGTCCCTATGCATAAGCTCTTACCATCTAAACAATAACAATTGAATGTGCAGATAAATATAAACCTAATTATATATAAAATAAACCTAAATATTAAACCATTTCAGTTACAGTCAGGACTACTGTCAGAGCTGTGAGGTATTGTGCGTTGTTCTTTGTTGTGAAACTTTCCCAGGCAGACCACAGGATTGTGCCACAAGCCCAGAAGATGCAATGATGATGTTGAGGTCTGTAAAAAAAAGCCTTAAAATTAAAAAAGGAAAAAGGGTAAAGGGAAACAAAAAAGGCAACGAGGGCAAAAAAACCTGACCTGTTGTTCAAGGGTTATCATCTATGGGCTGTGGTTAAGGTGTTGGTGTCATTCAAATCCCAAATCTGCCAAGTCACAACTGCTGCCTGGGCCCCTGACCAAGGCCCTTAACCCTTAACTTATTGGAAACTGAAGGTAAACAATTGACTGCCCTCAGAATCCCCACTGAAATAAGAAGTAGTTTATTACTGTGACAAATTCTCAGGGAAAGTCTTTAGGACAAAAGAGTTTCTGGGTTTCTTCTGGCTGTTATAACAGAAATAAGAACAGGAACTAACTTGTCTCACAAAAATACCGGAACGTGTTAAATGTAATGTAAACCTTTTTTATTTATCACATTATAATCTACTATCGTTGTCAAATCTCTATGATATATGAGAAATTAAACCCCATCAATTATTTCCACATCACAGAGCAACTCAGTGTTTTAGTCCTTACCCAAAAATGTTTGTCTGTAACTGTATCTAGTCTTGATTCTTTGAGGCAGTGTTGTACAGGACGTGTCTGTGTCTTTGAGGTAGAAAATTAATGCATTTTAGTCACTTTATTATTTCCTTTTCCAGACTCCATCTGCACACACTGTGGACACACACTCTCAGCTCAGTTCATACGACCTTGGTAAGAGTTTACTAAAGAGGATACTAATATCTCTTTCTACGTTGATCGCTTCTTAGAAACGTTATCAAATAATTCCTTTAAGTGCATGTTGAAAAATAAAAATCATAACGAATATTATCTTTGCTTTTAGTCGACAATACACAAGCCTCAAGACATATGCTGTGGCAAAAATCTACCGAAGCCCAACAAGACACTGCAATAAAAATAGAGGAGGACGGGAATTATTTCCTCTTCCTCAAAGTAACCCTGCAGTCCCGGAAGCAAGGTGTGAATTACACGGTCAAGGTTAAAAAGATGCCAGAGGGTAACAATCCCACCGATATCCTTGTGGGACACATCAACGGAACAGAGAACTCGACAGGATTTATGGGTAAAGGAGTGCGTCTGACTGAAAACACGCTGATAAACGTGACCTGCAGTCCTCTGCATCAACTTGACGTTCATAACACTTACTTGGGCTTGATCAAATTCTGATTCATCGTACTTCTTTGGAGTATTTCATCTACACTTTCCTTGTCCAGAGCAAAGAATTTGTTAATAATTTTTTTTCCCTCCATGGCAATCGATTATGGAGACAATCAAGGAGACTATTTTTCCTTAAATGACTTAAAGCTATTTACAATTCACTGGATTCAACATGGTTTGAATGCAAAACATGCAGATTACTTCCTAATATTTAATAACACCACAACAATCACTCAGTTTTACCATCATGATCTGCTTTTTTTCATTAAGCCCTATTTGTACAGCCCTAGTTTTAATGTTTTAATCCATTGTTTAGAGGTGCCACAGGTGATTGTGCATGGTCTTGGGACTGTTTCCTCATCCCGACAGACATTTCTATGATTTTTCCAAGCAGATTTTTGATTGCAGCTACATGCTGTAGATGTCTTTGTGTTTACAGAATGTATATAACAGAAGCCATTTCCAGAAGCCATATAACAATGGATGCTTACATATAGGGTCTCTCTCACTCACATTTTAGTTTATACTGTGTTCACAACTAAAATGCAAGTCAGTCAAATGAGCTATAGGTACATTATAAAGCCTGATCTTTGTAGGCTAAGGACCTGCTGGATGGTTTTAGTTTATAGAATTTAGCTTTTGTTTTTTTTTTTGTTTTTTTGTTTTTTTTTCCCCATCCATAGCAGTGTGTATTTTGGAGTGCAAAAATACACTCACAATTCAGCACTACCCACTTTTACTAGAATACATTTTGTCTATATTAAGTGTCTCCTGGTGTTCCAGCATCCAGGTAATGTTTTTTTAGGTTCACTAAAACCATGACACCTAAAATCTGTACAGCTATATGAAGTTTTTTGTTTTTATTTATTTTTTGGTTTAATGCCGATAATTCACATTGTAGTTTTTTTTTTCCAAACAACAACAAAAAAAATGTTGACATGAATGTATTATTAAGCCCTGACTACAAATTATTCATCTTGTTGCACATTATATATGTACAGTCCTTTTTTATGAATGAAAAAAATGAATAAAATAATAATTGAAACAATAATACAGCATGCTGTATGATGGTGCTTTATCTTTCAGATGGAGATTTTAGATTTTAATCCAAATTACAGTGGGACATTTCGTCCACAAAATGACGTCCCTGCTTAAAGAAAATAGGTTGGATTGCAATTGTTTCATTAGAAACTGGTTTCCTTGTGCCACTAAAATATTGACATTCCTCTAAAGAAATGGGTTTCTAAGGTTACTACTGCTCCATAGTTAAGGTGAAATAAAAGCTGTTGTTTCCACTGACAGATGAACTGATTCTCAGTGTAGGAGTGGGATCACAAGACTTTCACACATCTGAATCATCACCACAAACCCCCCACAAGAAACTTTGAGTCAAGTGGAGGCTCCCACAAAACATGAAAGAGCAAACGCTGGATTATGTAAACATGAATAATTCAGTGAACACTAATTTGTGTAATCTGCTAAATGTTCACAGTCGCACCGACACGTCTCCCCTTCACATACACTCCCATTAGCTTATCACCGAAATGTGAACTCTGCGAGGCTGCATGTGACGGGGGCAAAATACTGTTTCACAACAATGACTCAACCGTGAGACCCCTGAAACAAAGAGAAACCAAAATAAACTGAGAGGCTGAGATTTGCCACATAACACTTTCTGTCAGCTGTGTAGCAGCTTTCGAAGAACAATGAGCTGTATGAGGCCCCTCTGACATACAAATCCTGATGCTACTCTCTAAACAACACACTGGTGCTATTCTAATTAAGACTCAACAGATTTCAACTGTTAAATTTGTCTGGATGATGCTAAAATATAAACCACCAGCCTGTCCCATTAAGTGTCCCATACTTCTCTCTAAGAAGCACTTTTAAGCAGCAATGGCATCAAGGACAGCCATGACGGCCAGAAGAAAAACTGATCTGTACTCGGCTTTTATACTACATTTAATCATCTTTTAAGGCCTCAGCCTACTTATTGCAGAAAACAGGGACAGCGAGATGTGCCACGCTAAAATATGTGGCACTGTTAACATTGACAAATGAACAAATTAACAAAGATTAACAAATTCCTTGACCACAGACTGCATTTCCTCCAATTTGTTTATCGTTAAATGAGTTTACTCTGGAAAGCCTTTTGTAGCCAATGACAAGCTTTGTGGCATAACACGTTTACTCTCACAGTTGTAACACAACACTCTGAGACGTTGGCACTTGCACTACTCTGTGTGTGATGTAGCTTTAAAACTCATTTATGGCAGACTGGCCCTTAAAAAAGAACAGAATTATATTAAAGAAATCCTAACCGTACAATGTGTTTGCTATTGTCATGATCCATAAGCAGGTATGAAGCCACAATTTCCCACTATAGAATTTGTGCATTTATGAAGTGGCTGTTGGTCTCCTGTTTTGTTTAATTTCTATAAAACCGTTTTTCTAGTGTGATCGGCTGCCATGTATACGAGCGATTATCTCTGGAAACTATTTATGAATGCTGATCAGGGATTTTCTTCTAATGATTACAGATACGTCATGATGTTTTTTCAACGGAACAAAACCACCTACGCAGTCAACAGCAAGCTAATAATTACTCCACTGGGTGTCGAATAAGAACAACTATAAAGGTCATTCAGTTCCTACACCACACCCACCTAACACATCAACTGATGTGATATCGTCTGTGCCGTGAAAAAAAAACATTATGTAAATGATTAAAAACCCAAACACTATGAAATCTTGCCCGCTGTGATATTTTCAGCTTGTGTAGAGCTCAGTTTCGGCAGTGAGGTAATGACAAGTAGGGAGCTTTGTGTAGTAGATGAGATTCCTTTATTTTACCTGTGTAGGCGTTGAGAGCGATTGAATCAATGTCAGTTGCGCATAAAATGCGACAGAGCATTAGACATGACTGACACTTTTGCCCACTCTTCTGCAGTCTTCGAGCCTAGCCGCAACTAATGTTCCATACCTGATGATTAAGACATGAAAGAAAAGTAAGAGGGAATAGAGATAGCCTATAAACTGGAATCTGAGTGAAACAGAAACCAAAAAAAAAGAGAGAGATAAGGAAAATACAATTCTGACTGCTGGCTGAACAATGGGAACTAATCCTACATTTATTGAGCATATGTACTTATTTTAGTAATTTGTCTCTGTTACTGTAATGGCCTGATAAGGCTGAGAGGTGTTTTCGTCATTCTCATTCATAGCAGAATCTTGTTTTCACTCAAACTGTGTTATGACAATGCATTTCCCCCTACTGCTTTAGTTCTGGCCTTGGTCTCGCTTGTTTGTTTTCTCTTTCCCACAGTGGAACAAGAAACTGAAAAATGTAAATATGTTCTGTATCAGAGGCGGGAAAGAGTGGACAAACTGTAAGCATCTATCTACCTTGTGACTTCACCTCAATTCTTAATTTCTCTGTAGCTTAGTTTGAGCTAATGCGAGTAAACATAAATAAAACATAAATAAAAACACAGCCTGAACATTTAGTCTAAATCACAAGCATTATTTTTGTGTAGCATCCAAAACATCTTCCCTTTACAAGAACGGCTGCATCTGAAATGACATATTTATCCTAATATTTAATACTCAGTGTGGTAAGGGTGTTGAATTACTGTCACCAATCTTGTCCACCGCTATAAAAACAGGCATTGAAGTACTTTATTCCTCTTATACTGCAGCAATTCGTGAACAATTGTCTAAAAATCTGTTTACGAAAAACACCTAGCCTTACATTCATCTCTATATAATTATGTTCAATGTAATTGAACGTAATGGATCTTTGAATACTTCTTTCCTTTAAAGGGATCCTACCAGAAACATCTGATAGAGAAAACCTCCATTGTAGTCAACAGTTCATTATCAAATAACAAATGAAAAAAGAAAGCCCACACTAAACTGCCTACAAACAGGATTTTAAAAATAAAACCTTTACACGTGTTGTTAGATCATTAGGTCAAGAGAAAGATTTTCTATCTACCCAGATTCTCCCACACAGCTTGCATTAGCTCCTTTTTAGGCTAAATATGTCAATGCTAATCATTCAACAGCAAAACCTACAGCTTCAACCCACAGCAGCTTAAAAGATTCTGGTGACCCATTTTTTTAAAACCAGTTAAAATGGCCTAAAAAGCTGGAGAACAACATTTGTTTGTTTTTTGTTTTTACAACAAGCTAGCCAGCTAATTCTAATGAGTGAAGTATTGTATATTTATGGCCTCAAAGGAATGTTATAGTCAGTGTTATAGTTTTAACAAGCTAATGTGTCTGCACGTTGACTGATCCAAAGAAAATACTTGAATATACAGTGTAAGACATTTAAAGGTAAGAAATAAATGTTTCTGTGTCTACTGGTCGTGCTGTAGGCAGCCATGTTGATTTCTTGTCAGTTGCTGAAGTCTTAGATCTTGTGTAGGAATTCCAAGTTGATGGGGCGTTTTCTTTTGTCTTTCCGAGTAGACAATTTGCCTTATAAGTTTGCCAGATATAAAGCATTAAAAATATGCCCTAAGTATTCATACTGTGCAGCACGAGACTCAAGCTCTGTGAGAAAATCGCTCAGAGAAATGTACCTTGTCATTTTAGCAGCAGCTAACAGCAGACAGCTAACTGACACAAGCTAACCTGACAGGATTGTTGAAAAAACACGTTTAAGCCAATATTTGTGTACACAACCTGATTACAAAATGAAATTATATATTTCATAGGTTTTTTCCATTTCTGATATCTGGTAGCTAGCTAGCTCGAGTGCTAATTTTGGCTAAAACCGTCGGTTAACAACTGTGAGGTTGCTAAATAAGTATTTAATTACCTCTGTAATATTAGTATAATATCACAAAGTTGGAGAAAACCTGATAATAAAAATTAAATAAAATAAACTCACCTCAGATTTCTTACATCTAGCATTTCTCTCAAGAGGTCTTAAAAAGTGTCGTTCACCAAACCAATCCTGCGTCGGTTCCTTGAATCATCAGCATGTTAAATCTGCTTTTTTGAATAGGAGTCGACTCTCAGATCTGAAGAATCGTTTGAGACTCTACATAGCGGTAAGTGATAAATACAAGTTTATTACAAGTTTAAGTTTACAAATAAAAGTTGAAAGAATTATTTATACTTGAGAAAATTAAGAATGTTCCCAAAATATGACTGCATCGTTATAATAAACCACTAGGAACTGATATTCAGAATGGCTGCAAATATGCAGCTCCTCACATTGAAGGTAAATACAAACTTTATTAAAAAATTAAAACATTATTCAGCCTTATTAAAAATCAGGTAGAGGTGTAAAATACTCATGTTTACTGTAAACACAGCTAAAAGTGAAGTTACATGTATTATAGCAGCTATGATAGTGTCACCGTGTACCGTAATATATTCTAATATCTAAAAAAAAAAAAAAAAAAAAAAAAAAAAAGTAAAAAAACAATAATGAAAAAATTATTTAAAATAAAAATTTGAGAAGCGGGTGGGATAGG
>JAOTRN010000029.1:1721461-1736461 GCA_028566695.1 Bagroides melapterus
TGAGAAGATCTGACAGAGTGAGGTGCAGTAGAGCAGGGTTGAAAGAACAAGAGACTGAACAAGTCCCTGAGCAGCCTATATATATATATATTATAGTGTGCACATATTCCTGAAAATATAATAATAATAATAATGTAAATCTCACATCCAAGCACATATCTGTCTGTCTAATGCAGTTTAACACCACAGGGTCAGAAGATCCTTCAAATGGGTATTAAATCAGTTTCCTGTCTCATCATTTCTTTAAACTTACAGGACAAATGCAGCAACACACACACACACACACACACACACACAACATCTAATTCAGAGAAACTTCGTGTTAAAATAAAACTCAAACGGCTCACACACACTCTCCCAGTTTAAAAGTAGATTAAAGACACGTCTTTTAGTCAGGCGTACACGTTATACATCACATAAAGTTGTGTTACACATTAAAGTCGAACGCTAGTTAACGCTATGAACAGCTGCTACGCTAATTCCTCGCCACTGTTTCTCTGATTCTGCTCATCCCGAGGCATCACGTGATCGCTCCAACTCCTGTTGTGTTTCGTTCATGAAGATTTCAGATCCTGCTAAGATCCTGGAGCATCTAGAGATGAACCTGCTCCAGTTAGATTCTGCTTCATGAAGCACTCGATCGTTCTAAGAGGAGACACGTGATCTTTATGGTCAACAACCTCCTCACTAATACACAATCATCTAACTGTATATTTATAATCACACCCTCCAGTGTCACCTAAATGAGGATGAGGTTCAATTTTGAGACTGGTTCCTCTCAAGAGTTTTTCCTTTTCCATCTCAGGGAGTTTTTTTTTCTGCAGTGTTTATGTTCATCGTATCGTACGAGACAAAGGTGCTACACACTCACACAAAAGACTCCCGTAAGGCAAAATGTCTCACTTTTTTATATCGGTATAACGCCCTTTTAATCTGTCCCCACACTTCAAATGTCAAAAACTGTGGGGGAAAAAACGTGAAAAAGGGGAAAGAAAAGAAATCTGTTAGAGCTACGTGCCGAGTTCGCATCCAGTTTGGTTTCTGGAAGAAATGACAGACGGATGTATAATCTATTTCACACACTTCCTATAAACTCTAATCCCCATCTTCACATATCAGCGTTTTCTTATTATGAATAATTAACTCATTATTAACATATCGTTTAAATATCACAGCGTCCCTTTTTATCCTCTTTTGTATCCGGTCTTCTTTATTAGCCTGCTCTGAAGTTTTTCTCCCCCGTTTGACGTGTTTTAGACATCATGCTACTGGATAAATCTGACGTAAACCCGAACGTTTTGACCTTTTATAGAGACGGAGAAGAGGAGAAACAAATAGCAAAGCGTTCATGTTCAGGGAAAATGTTAGCAATAGTAAAAAAAAAAAAATTATGTAAAAATGTCTTAAACACAGACGCAAAGATAAGGCGAGGTGTGGAAAAAATGAGAATTTAAATGAAAAAAAAAAAACCTGCAGAGAGATTTACTAAAATCTGAGAATATTTTCAAAAGATTTTCAAAAATCTATCATTTTGCATTTTGTTTATACCTTAACGTACGTTTGTTAGCTTAAATGTCTTGTTATATGTACTAATAAAGAGAATATCAGTAAAAAAAATAATAATAATAAAATAAAATAAATGTCTTGGTGTTAATGTGTTGAAATGACAAACTTTTGCACCAACACTGGCTTGAGAGCACAGAGATTTGAAGTCGCCATCTGCTGGACCTTATGTTTTTACAGGTAACTTATGAATCCCTTTATCTACACACACACACACACACACACGCACACTGAAATGGTCAGGAGTTTGTGTTAATGTTATACTGTCTAATGCAAATATCACACTAATGTAACACAAACTAGGGGAGAGCGGGGTAAGTTGGTGTGTGTGTGTGTGTGTGTGTGTGTTTGCGTGCTGTCACACTTCCATGTTAGAAGACATTACCAAAGATATGACTTTTTTTTGAAACAGGTCCATTTCCTGTTCACATTAAACTCACTCATCTGTCGTAGTTTTGACCTCTTTGGCCTGTCGTATGTTCAGTAATTGTGTTAGTGTGTTTTTAGTTTATTCAGCTTCACTCGTACAGTCACTGTGTCACCTGCGACAGCTCTCCCTGATACAGAGCGACACGTTTCACTGTGGTATCGTTTTTATTGGTGTAGCGATTTTAACAACACACACGATCACGACGAGGAACACGTTCATTCAAAATGCAAATATTCAACTGATACAATTCATCTCGAATGAGCAGAAACGAATGTTCTTCCTTCTGTATTAGATCATATTCAGCCTTTTATTTATCTGCCATTTAAAAGCTTATGTGCTCAGTAAGTATTGCTCAACACCTCTGTTTCTTACAGACACACTCTCCCACACACAAAAAGAAAAAGAAACAAAAATTATTTATTTACTGTCTTGTGATTTCACAGTGTCGGGAATCATTTTAATTTAAAAACAAAAACAAACAAACAAACAAAAAACACATTCAGAGTCAATAAGCATTAAGAATCGACCGGACTGATTAACACCATTATACCAAACCCATGTCCTCTTTTTTATTACACTCGTTTGTGACTCGACTTTATTCATTTATAGACTCCAAAGCACTGGAGAGCTCCTGAAGTTATGAAGTTACCCCGAGAGCTCCTGAAGTTACCCCGAGAGCTCCTGAAGTTACCCCGAGAGCTCCTGATGTTACCCTGAGCACCCCAGATGTTAACCCGAGCGCTCCTGATGTTAACCCGAGCACTCCTGATGTTACCCTGAGCGCCCCAGATGTTACCCCGAGAGCTCCTGATGTTACCCCAAGCGCTCCACACTTCGTCACAAAACTTTCCTGACCATTAAAAAAAAAAAACTTAATGCAAATTGAACATTGAACATTTTGTGAAACAGCAGTAGAAACTCTCCCTGGGTTTTTCTCCTCCCATGATGCACTGCAGCACAGCTGATCTGGAGGTTTGGGGTCACCACTGGTTCCGTCGTGGAGCCGGACGTCTGTTTGAGAACAACCGTAATGAGATCGATGAGAAATGAGAGAGATGAGAACTGGGCAGACATGAAATACACACAGCTAGAGAAGATACAACAGCCTGATGCACTGGTTGTGTGTGTGTGTGTGTGTGTGTGAGATTTACGTTCCAGTTTCGGAAAAGGCAGCTTTTTTTTTTACTAACGTGAAGCGACTCGAGCGTCTAGCAGCGACCTACTTTCATGTTTGACCACGTGTTGCAAAAGCATGCTGATGTTTTTTTGCTGCCTTGCAAAATGTAAATGTATCTTGACCTCCTGAAATTTACCTCGAGTTGTCTTAATCTTAATCACGTTTCCGTGAAAAAAAACCCTCCCTCATACCCTGCGTAGACCTTAATACATCACACTCTTTCCAAATCACAAGCATCTCTTCTTCTCTCCTGCAGCTAATGAACTTATCCAGTATCGACACCACATGGGCTCATGTTAGCGTCCAGTTAACAGCCGCTTCATCATCTGTAGTTAGCGCTTTAGCTCTCTGGGGGATGTGGGAGTTTAGAGGTTAAGGTGTTGGATCACTGATGAGAAGGTCATGAGTTCAAATCTCAGGTCCACCGACCTTCCACCGCTGGGCCCCTGAGCAAGGCCCTTAACTCTTAATTGCTCAGTTGTATAAAAATTCTCAGTTAAGGGAAAAGGGCGAACGCTAAATACCGAACACGTACCTGTGTGACAACACGGCCAGCTGGAGGACGAGCGTCTTGGTCCTACCTCAATAAAAGCTTTCAGATGGACATTGTCTCAAAGCAGTTTTACAGAAATACTGTAATGACATTCAGATTCGTCCCTAATGAGTGAGCCAGAGGTGATGGTGATGAAGATAAACTCCCTGAGACGATCTGAGGGAGAACCTTAGAGGAACCAGACTCAAAGTGGGGCAGTCATGGCTCAAGCGGTTAAGGCGCTGGGTTGTTGATCAGAGGAGCAGGGTTCAGGCCCCAGCACTGCCAAGCTGACACTGTTGGGGCCCCTTGATCAATCCCATTAACCCTTTCTGCCCCAGTGATGCTGTATCATATCTGACCCTGGGCCCCAACTGTAACCTTCAAAGTGGGGATATGTGAAGAAAAGAATTTCCCTAAAGAATTCTATTCATCTTCATCCAGGTGCGAATAAGATTTATACATCCATAGATTATATTTCCCTTTCTTTCTTTCTTTCTTTCTTTCTTTCTTTCTTTCTTTCTTTTTTTAACATAAATTCCTGACATTATTTCCAGGTGACTTATTAAGGTTCAGGTTATAAAATCTATTCAATTCAATTAACTAGTTTACTGTACATTTTTTCTGTTCTTTGTTTTTTTTCATGGAATCATCAAGCAAACTATTCTTCAATCCAGATTGATCTGGATGAAACTTTTAGGTGACCGTGAAGTTTTAGTGAACGCTCCACTTTACACGCAGGAACATCATCAGCTTCCTCTTAAAGCCCTTCTACCCACAAACCTGGAGTCTATCCCACGTGACTCTGGACACGTTTACATTCATCAGACTCATCTGTCCAGAGCCACTTACATTTACTTTGTTTCATAAAACGGAGATGTTGATGGTTAAAGATCTTGTTCAAGGGTTCCAGTGTGTATCAGCTTGGTGACCTCACAACCTTCTGATCAATAGTCCAACATTTTACCATCTGAACTACTTCTTCCCTATGATGTGGGCGACACCGTAGACACCTCAGACACGCTAATCGGCAGCACACGTTTTTGAACCGGGAAGGAAAACGGAGAACGCTGAGGAAACCCTTGATGAAAACTCCACACAAGGAGTGTGGACTCGAACACCAAACCCTGGAGATATGAGGCAAACGTGTTAACCACTAAAGTTCTGTTCCTTCAGATTATTATAATTATTTTTAATAGTAGAAAACTTTCCACCTTTCATAATCTGAAACTTTAAGTAAATAATAATGTTAAATTCGTTCAGAGAGAGACAAGGACCACGGAAGAACGTCTAGCTCACTGATGAAGCTCTTATATGTCGAGAGTCTTGTAGCTAATCTGATGGACCTGTTTAGATCAGAGCACAAAAATCTGACACCAAAAATGTAGAACCACTTCAGTTCACTGGAGCTCGTGCTGTATCAGGAGAACATCTGGACACAGGAGATGTTCACAACTCTGGACAGTTTGGTTGTTGTTGTACCTGATTTAGTGCATCACATTGATGATTCAGCTCAACACCTCACAGCTCGTACAGAACCTCCAGGATTTCAGAGGGGTTCTTTTGGTGATTGTTGCGGGCAGAAAATCTTCGAAAAGTTTCAAACTTGTGATGCAACTTTAAGATTTTGTGCTTTTTCTTCCCAAATTAGTGAATTAGTGATGCAAAGACTTTCTCTGAGAGCTGTAAGAAGGATGCCACATGTCTCGGCCCAAATCTGTGGATAACGTGTCGTTATGTAAAAAAAAAAAAAATCATGCAGTTTGTCAAATTCTGCGAAACAAACAAAAAACAAACAAAAAAAATACTGGTGAAATCCTGGAGGATCTGATGGAATGACAGGAACCCGAGTATCTACACTACGATTAGAGAAGAAACATTTCTGAGACTAAGCTACGAGATCAAACTACTGCTTTAAAGAGATCCCGAGCAGCACGAGGTGAGTGCAGGGTTTCTGAAGATCCTTGAGGCGTGTCGTGGAATTTTCAATAAAATTTCAACTTTAAAAAAGGGGGAAAATAAAAAGAAAAGAAAAAAGGTACGTGTCTACTTGTGTTAAAAAACATCTCTGCGTATGCTAAAAGTCAGCAGCTGAAGTTTACACCTCCCCCTGATCAGATGATAACCTGTCTGATGGATGTTCTGAATGATTAAATGGATTTAATAAAAAAAAAGTTTAAATAAATAAATAAAATAAAAATAAGTAATAAAGTAAGACAATTTAATAATTAAAACTGTTTAAAAAATAAACAAACAAACAAAAAAAACTTCATTTGGTTGTTGATTATTTCCCACAAATGTGTAAACAGAAAATAAAATAAAATAAAAAAATAAAACAGAATTCATAACATCACGTGTCAAATTCAACTCTAAACAAACCGAGGACTGCAGAAACCCTGTACACGTGACGTGTAACGACGACGCTCACGTCATCTAACGACGCGAGACAGCGACGTGCGGACGGACAGATGCAGCGAGGAGACGGAAAGGAAATGAAGGACACAAGGAAACACCAATCACCACAGGAAGTCCCTTTTATTGTACACAATACCTCTTTTATTAGCTTGTAGTTTGTCTTTCTCCAATTTTCCACCATTTATCATTTATTTGCTCAGAGTGCATTAACTGCTACAGAGGCACTTGACAAGGCTCGATGAATTCAAAAGAAAAAAAAAAGAATGAAGGGGAGGAAAAAAAAAAAGAAAGAAAGACAGGAATACAAATAGAACTCTATACAGGGTGTTGTGTCGGGTGTTTCTTCAGCAGAAACCCAAGAGATGGAGAGTGACGGAGGAGAGATTCTGTTCCGCAGACGTGGCTACGTTTAGTCCTATATGTACTTACATAGAGCTTCTTATTATATTATATTATGACATTTCATCATCATCATCATCATCATCTTCATCATCATCATCGTAGCCTTGCATCAGTGAAGCAAATCCGGATTAAACCTCGAGAGATTTGACCTCACTGTCCTCTTAACGTACTACATTTTGAGGTAACGGGGGATTCTCCGTTCTCGTCCTGCATCTAAAATTGTGATTATTCCAAAATCTAATCCCAGAAATCATCATCGTCATCGTCATCCTTTCCGACCCCGTCAAATAGAACTGAACACCGAACGTTAATTCCTGGTACGTTCCCGTCCCTCCTGCAGCTCGGATTTATTTCTGTTTATTTCTAGGCTCGTCGTCTTCAGCCCGCCTCACTGCACTATCCTACACGTGATTTTATAGAAAGCATAGAGGAGAACGACAACAACAAAAAGAATTCAAAAACTTCCATGACAAATGCCTGGGTTATAAATACAGTCAAAAAAAACAAAAAACAAAAAAAAAAAACAATTAAAACCCCAAACTGCGAGAGTATATTCCCACAAAGCCGTCCCTCGTCCCACAGTCATGTTAATGCATTTATTAGTAACCAACTTTAAAAGCACTGATGTTTGCTTACGACAGCTCGTAACGTCGGCGGATTCACGTATCCGTCCGCCAACACAATCAACACGACTTTTCCTTTATTATTATTCTTATTATTAACTATTATTATTTCTTTTTGTTTTTGTTTTTTTAAAGGAAGCATATTACAGTTCATGTACATGTTTGTATGTATGTTTGTATGTGCTTTATTTTGAGACCCTGTTCATACAGTCTGGGTTAAAATCTCCACCCTGAGGGGTAGTTTGAACCAAATCAGAAACGAAAATAAATAAAAAATTAGCACAAGGTCTGGGGAAGATATCTAGCGCTTCACCGAGCGAATCGTCGGTTTCTCTTCTTATAGATGCTTCTAGAAGTCCAGAGGTTTTGTATTCTTCTTTTAAATTAATAAATAACTTATCGAGGAAAAAAAGTAAGGTTACTGAGAAACGTATCGTAAAACGTGAGCATCGTGTACGTCTGCTAACTACAAGTTCCAGGTTGGTTTCTGATTGGTCAAAACTACCCCGTCCTTTTCGTCATTTCTCACTATCCCTCTGTCCATCTTTAACGACGCTCGATCTAAGGGAAGTTATGTGAAAAAAAAATCATCAAAATTAAATGAACCAATCAGGAGCTGTGAAAACCTGAGACGCTCTTCTAGCCGAGACAGAATAACCTCCTGAGCGGCGTTACTGCGCTTCAGGATTATTGTCTCACACACACACACACAATACAGTTACGCAGACACACAAGTGGCTTTTTTTTGTTTTGTTTTTTTAACTTAATCCTGCTAAAAACCTAAGCGCCCTTTTGTGATTTTTTTTTTTACTAAGGCTCTCGATCCAGATTTTAAAGGCTGTGGGGTTGATGGAAGGATCATGAGAAAGACACCGTCTTCTTTTCTTAGTCGAGTGGGTTAGTTGTGATGAGATGGGTAAAAAAAAAAAAAAAACAATTCAAACAATAATATTCTATTTACTAGACATTGAAGAAGAAAAGAAAAAAATCAACCAAAGTCTCAGCTAGTTCCTAGTGAGCGGACGCTGTTGTACATTCAGAGAGAGAGAGAGAGAGAGAGAGAGAGAGAGAGAGAGAGAGAGAGAGAGAAGCAAAAAAACATAAGCACGTCACCCAAAGTAAAATCTCATGGACACTCGGTTAAAGCAGCGCCCCCTGGAGGCTAACCCGAGAAAATAATAAGGAAATAAAAATAAAAAGGTAGAGAAGTGGTTTGATTAATCGTACTAATAGTACAGCCTGCATAAGGAAACTCAATCTTGTGCCTAAAGGAGGAAATTAGCAGCGTTTTTATGAGAGTAAAGTCTGAACAAACTAAACCGGTGGACATTATTGGTCAGGCTGGATGTACAGACACAAATCCCAAAATCCGCAGCTTTCTAACCCTGCAGCCTCCTCCCAACACTCTAGATCACTATTTCTCTTTGTTGGCCCATAAACGCAGATATGTGTGTGTGTGTGTGTGTGTGTGTGTGTGTGTGTGTGTGTGTGTGTGGTGAAGGCCTAGTCTAGAAGGGAGGGCTCAGCAGGGCGGATTATGGTGGGCCGGGTGGGAGCGCCAGGAGGTCTTCGGCTGCAGGGAGAGAAGAGTGAGAGAGGATGAGAAGAGACATTCCACCGAGAGAGAGAGAGAGAGAGAGAGAGAGAGAGAGAGAGAGAGATGAAGAGGGTAAAAGAAAGAGAAAGAGAACATCAAATAGTACAACCAGTAAAGTCAGACTCTGGTCCATTCTGAAGGCAGCTGATTGATCCCTCACTCACTCATTTGTTAAAGTATCTACACTCCTACTTTCTCTATAATCTCTCATCGTCATGGTGACACGTGACATAAAGAGCGTGGTGTCTGAGCTGCCCTCGGACTGGAAAGCAAGAGAATCTCAAGCGAATGAAAAGACAGTGGTAAAAAGTGAAAGTAAAAACGAGAAAGAGAGCTAGAGAGAGAGAGAGGCTGAAAGGTCGAGCCATGATGTTACAGAGAGTAAATTCTGAGAGGAATCCATCAGATTATGACAGAGACATGAGTAAATCCCACACAAGGCCAGAGAACATCAGCTAGAGTCAGCAAACAAACAAAAAAAAAAGACATCATTAGTGTTAAATAAACACACACACACACGTCTTTACCTGGGCACCCCAGGGGGCACGCGTGCAGGGCGAGAGGGCACCTGAGGCGGTGCACTGAACGGGTCCTGGCTGCTGTTGCTGAAGGCGTTGATGGGCTGTCCCGGTCTGGATGGGATGGGCGGAGCACCAAAAGCAGGAGAGGGGTTTAGAGGAGGCGGTCCTGGGGTGGGCCCTCTCACCGCTGGAGGTCTGTTAGGGGGCGGAGCCACAGAAGCTGGCCGTCGCTGAGGGGTAGGGCTGTGAAGAACAGAGAAAAGCGTGTCAAACAGAGAGCCGTGTAATTGATTGAATTAAAACAGACGTTAATTAAGAAGAACCCTGACCTGGCCTCCTGAATCCAGGTGTCATTAACAGGTGGAGGCACGGGCACGGAGATGGTGGAGGTACTGATGTCACCGATGATGCTGAGAGCCTCCTTGAGGGCGTGGTACATCCGCAACATCTCGTCCCTCCTCTGAGCCTGATCGGCAGACTCCTCCATCAGACTGTTCTGATCCCCTGAAGAGTACAGGTAGGCCAGCAGCTCCGAGTGGATGAAGTCCTTCGCCTGAGGAAGACCGGAGGAAGAGCCGAGTGTGCAACGTGCAAATCTCCAACAATCACTAAAGAAGTGACACCTACAGTCTGCTTTACGGACTCGGTTCTGAAAAACACTCTCAAAAGAGTGAAGAAAGAGTACACAGGAACTTACTTTAAACTGGGAATTTCAGACCAGAAACACTGATGCAGGAACGTTCGGAAGGTTTGAGGAACTAACTTACAAGGCCCAAGAACCATACATAAGACCAGAAACTTACTTAAGACCAGGAACTTTCATGTAAGAACTTATTTAAGAGAACTTAAAGTTTTTCCTCTTTATCTCAGGATTTCCTTTAGGACCAGAACCTCTGACCCAGGACCTTACTCCAAACCAGGAAATTTAGACCAAAACCTTACTTATTATCAGAAACTTTAAATCTGGTTCTTACTTTCAACCAGGAACTTTAGATCAGGATCACTGAACCAGGTTACTTACCCAAGACCAGAATCTTTAGCCTAACATGTGTACTTAAGAACAGGAATTTCCTTTGGACCAGAATCCTTAGCTCAAGAACCATATTTAAGACCGGGAACTTACAGAAGTTTGAGAACTTGCTTTTGATGAAAATTCTACAACGATTTTTTTTCCTCTTTCTCTCAGGAACTTCCTTTGGACCATGGACCACCTGCCTAGCAACCACCTAGCAATACGCTTGGAATAACACAGCACCTGCCTAGAGACGTACCACAGGCTCTTTGCTTTGCTCTTTAAAGATATTGAAGCCCCTGAAGATGCTGAGAAGTGTCTTAATGAAAACGTGTAGATACATGCGTACGGCTGTAGATCAGTCGTGCGTGAGGATGCAGCATCCTGCTGAACGTTCGTTTCCGTCCACAATGACTCAGCTCATTTACGCTGCATCCAATTTCACCAAGTCACACTGAGTCGAAATTAAAATGAGTGCACTGATAGGCGTAGACCGGCGTTGTCTACGTGGGTTTCTTCGTTTCTTTGATTCTCTTAAAGCCGACGATAAGATAGCGAAGGGCTTTTGGGAAACGAACCTCTTGATGTCTCTCTCACACACACACCACAATAAAACCAAAAGAACCAGACGGAGGTTAAACGTTCAGTGTTTACAGAGAGGGCAGATATCTAGAGATGAGCAAGTTCATGTCTTTCCAGGTGAGCGTCATTCTGAAAATCCACCTACACAAACTGAAACCAAACCACCATGGCACCATCTGGCTTCTCTCTCTCACACACACACGTACGTTATTGATCATGAGGTGCATGATGGTCTTAGGCATCAGGTCTCTGATGGTCTTGTTGACGATGCCGATGTAGGAGTCCACCAAGTTACGGATTGTTTCCACCTGCCTCTCTAACTGAGGGTCCATGGAGAAGGTGTCTGCTGGAGCTCCATCATCTGCATCTGCCTACACACACGCGCACACACACACACGCGCGCACACACACACACACACACACACACACACACACACACACACACACACACACATATACACTTTGTTGAACTCAGTCTTTATAAACAAATGACTCGAAGGAAAACAAATCCATAAACTAAGAGAAATTAGACCAGCTTTTCGATGAGAACAAAAGTAATGGCGCCCTACAATAACAGGAAGCGTTAGTGTGTCACATGATGTTGAGTCACGCCATTTTATGGATGTAAACGAATACAAAGAAATAACCCTGATTTTTATTTTTTTTTGGTATTGGATTTGACCATATAATGTCACACCAAATAATAATAATAATAATAATAATAATAATAGTAATAATAATAATAATAATAATAATAATAATATTACTATTATTATTATTATTATTATTACTATTATTATTATTATTGCCTAATAAATAGGTACTTTAGGACAGAACTGTGCTGATGTATAAAATTCGTAATTATTTTCCGTGAGGTGTGGAATGGGTGTGGTAGGGGACTCAACCTAATATTCTTTCATAGGGCCCAAAATTGCTAGAAATACCTGATCTTTCTCAGGGTACACGCCAGCACGGAGGAACGAAGCCTTCCAGCTGTCCACATCCTCCTGGGAATCACAGGCCAGCTCGATCTGCCGGAGGTCTTTATAAACGTTCCTGCGTGAGCGTATAAACACACAGAGAATATATAAACACACAGTAACACTAACACACACACACACACACACACACACACACACACACACACACACACACAGCCTATCAGATGTGTCAGACCTTTGCTCTGTGTTGAAGATAGCGAAGGTGTGTTTGGTGGACATGAAGCCCTTCTCCACATCTCTGAGCTTCAGGTTGTCCAGTGGAAGCATGTATTTCTTCTCTTTTTCCTGAAAGAGAAAGTGAGAAAAGATTAAAAAAAAAAGAGAGAGAGAGAGAGAGAGAGAGAGAGTGAGAGAGTGAGAGATGGGGGGTACAAAATGAAAACCGTTGGCTTTATGGCAGCACCGGGTCGGCTCGGCATGACATTGCAACATACAGTCAAAGTGCAGCAGAGTAAACACGCTCAGGTGCTGTTTACACACACACACACACACACACACACACACACACACACACACACACACGTTTATCGACCCCAATTCATTCTCTCGCTCGACAGCCCTATAGGTGCCTCGAAATCCAGATGAACATGTGTCAAAGCTCGATGGAAAACCGCAATCATGTTATGAAAGTTCTTACTTGAAAAACCACAAAAAAAAATCACAGTTCAAAACTACTTCTGAATGTATGATTAAAAAGTGGACACATCCTTAACCTTAGCTCACATCTATGTTTGTGATGTAGGTGAATAAATAACACAGAACAATCTGTTGCCCCAAAGCGGGGTTAATAACGGACCACCAAAGCTGCTAGAGAGAGCGAGAGAGAGAGAGAGAGAGAGTGTGTGTGTGGGGGGTTGGGGGTGTTGGTAACTTTCTCGTGAGCAAAAGCATCTGGAAACATTTATACACGGACTGAGAGAGAGAGAGAGAGAGAGAGAGAGAGAGAGAGAGAGAGAGAGAGAGAGAGAGAGGAACAAAGCTATCCCAACAGTTACATCACTCCAAAAGAACACAGACCCCCCCCCTTTTCCCCAGTAACCCAGTACGATTTCCTGCAAATTCCAAAGTCAGATCCCGACTGGAACGTCTCAGCCCGCCTGCCACGTCACTCTGCTCTCACCGCGTACCGTCACCACACACGCTGCCGCCTTTCTCTTCAAAACCGGGAACCTGAACGGCAGGACGGCACTCTGCTCTGGATTTTTACTAAAACTCTAAAGAAATGCCTGGGAGAAACACACACACACACACACACACACACTCTCTCTCTCTCTCTCCCCCCCCCTCTGGTCTGAACCGGTGAGTGGTTTATTTTAATCTTTTTTAGCTCTTCATATTTCTGTGCTGTGAAAGTAGTTAAAGTTGTAGTGAAACTTCAGACAGATAAAATATTCAAATGGATTCTAACAGATTCTGTGAGATTTTGTTCGATTTCTGTCAATTCTCACGTTGTTGATTTATCTGTCTCTGATTTATTCGTACCATGTTCGTTCAGATTCCGCTGACTCTCTTTCCACTCGTAAAGAATCCGTCCATTCAGATTCCTTTGCTCTTGATTCAGTTCTGGTTTGATTGATTCTGACTCTGATGGGTTCAAATCCATCGGGTTCGATTCAGTTAACTGTAATTTTTGTTGATTTTGGATTTGCTGAATCAGCATCAAATGAATAAGAATCAAGTGAATCAGTATCAAATGAATAAGAATCAAGTGAATCAGTATCAGATGAATAAGAATCAAGTGAATCAGAATCAGATGAATAAGAATCAAGTGAATCAGAATCAAATGAATAAGAATCAAGTGAATCAGTATCAGATGAATAAGAATCAAGTGAATCAGTATCAGATATAACTGGATCAACTGAATCAGTCTCAAATTCCACGATACTGATTCCTTTGATACTGATCTTGATGAATTGAATTAAATTGATTTTGGTTCTGTCGCTCCTGATTCCTTTTGGTTCTGATTCTGTTGATTTTGGTTACGTTCATTCTGATGAATTGAATTAAATTGATTCTGATTCAGTGGACTCTTATGACACTGACTGCTCTGGTTCAGTTAGATGTCAGTTGTCAGTGATGGTTAACACCAGGATGTAAACACTATGAAATGAATTGATGATAATATTTAGGGAAAACATTGTCTGCATTCGTTCGTGGACTCGGTCATCTTGACTGAGTTGAGTGTTTAATCTTTTCTCTCTTCCCAGGATGACCTGCAGCTCGGTGGGCTGTGTTGCCCCATCTGTTAATGCCTCTCCCTGTGACCCCCCCACCGCCTGCCCAGTGTTCAGACTACCTGTTCATTATGCTGCAGCTGAACAGTAGTCCGCACATTGGTTAGGCTGGGCCGGGACAATCACGTGTCAGAAAAGACCAGGCTTTAACTTTCTGTCTTTGAGATGCAGGTACGAGTCAGACAGAAATAATAGAGCAGATATTGTACGTTAGTGTAATGCTCGATTCCTGAACAGGGGCAAATCTGACAAGGATTTAGCAGTAAACAAAAAAGCTAGATTTGCCCCAAGAGGCAACTCGCACAACAACAATAATAAATAGTGATAATGAAATTAAAATACAATAAATCGCTCAGTGAGACAATGATGGAGGTGCTAGAAGCGGTGTGGGTTGGGGGGAGGGCAGAGTCTTCACTGGGAAAGTTAAGTGGGCGGGGCCTGGTAATGTGTAGAGTTTACCCTCCGCTACCTCTCACCTCACTGACAAGTTCACCAAATCAGGATTTTAAAGAAAGCGTAAAAGACACAAATTAAAGCAGCCGTGTGTAAATTTGAATGTCCGCCACTAACTACGAGATGAGTCAAACTGCAATTTTAACAAGAGCAAGTCAGCTTCAGTTTTAAACTTCACCTTCACCTCGTCAAACCCCTCCCCCTCTGTTTAAATACGGTCGCTCGGTTATAGCTCAGATCGTTTCTGGGCCAGAAAAATGAAAACAATAAATAACTAAAAATAAATCAAAAACAAACAAGAACTGTTGCATCACAGTATCTGTAAATATTCTCCGAAATGAAATGATGATAGATCTAAAAATCACTGTATATTACACACTGCCCCTTTAAGTGTCTTACACTCTCAATAATGTACAAATAAAGACAGATATGAAAAGATTCCCAGAAGGTTTACAGTC
>JAOTRN010000029.1:1766217-1796713 GCA_028566695.1 Bagroides melapterus
TATATAGTAAAAAAAATTAAATTTTTGAAATTATTGTCTTTTTTTTTAATCATTCCTACTTGCTAATCCTCTACAGTTTTAGCCTTTTCTTTCCTGACAAACACCTTTACGAGGGTGAGGTGATGTGATGACGTAATATTCATGCCTGTGAATAATTTATTATAAATTAAACAGCCTTTGGGCTCAAAAAATATCCACGTGTTGAGTGAAAGCACAAAGAGATTATTCTTCAGTTCATCTCTCTGGTGAACCCTTTAAGAATTTCACAGGCTTTCGGAAATCAGGAACCTTTGAGGTGCCGCTGCGATCGTTTGATTTTTTTGTAAAAAATAAGTATGATGTGCTTCATGGTTCTGGATCTAGTTCGTACTGATGTATAATTTATTTGTATAGAGTTTACAAACTTTATATTTATGTGTTAAAAAATTCACTGGATATAAACCAGTCTTCTGGTGGAATATGTAGAGTGTAGTGTGGGTACTGACCTCCTTGAGTGGTATTTATGGTATTTGGTGGTGTTTACATCCAAATATGGTGAACGCTGAGAGAATTACGGTACACAAAGAAACTCCTTTGTGGTCATTACAGTAAGACTTTTAGAACTTCAGCTCTGGATCTTCAAACTCCAATCTACATCTTTTTATGTTTGACTTTTCCTGTAAGTAAGGAACAGGTAAACTACCCAAAGAACCATTAAACAGTTCATGGGATTCATCGTGTAAGCTTTATTTACTATTATTGTTTTTTTTAATGTTTTTTTTTGTTTTGTTTTGTTTGTTTGTTTGTTTTTTGCATTGGTGAAATGTTCTTCAGTTTGTTTCTCTGGTGAAATCATGTCTACAGTAAAGAAAGACCACATGGGGTTTAAGGATTCCTTAAAGGGGTCTTTGCCTCCTTAAAGGATCTGCTTGGAAATCTATCTGATAAGAATAAAACCCTCTAGTGTCCGGTCTGGATTATTTCAGATAAGACACCTCAGGTCTAGATTTTTTGGAAGAGGTTCTGAGTGTTCTAAGAGGTGTAAAGGCTCAATCCTAATACCCTAAAAGGTTTTGTGGATTATCTCTGTAGTACAATCCTTAAGAGAGGTTTATTATTTAAAAAATCATTCTCTGGCTAGTTCCTCATGGTGTTCTACCAGGAACTCTCTCTGGTACCAGAGCCCTAATAAAACTTTTACAGTTCTAGATTCAGAAGAACAGCGACTACTGATAGAACCCTTAAGGAACCAGTTTTGTGTTTATGAGAAAGTTATGCTTCTTACTTTCTTGTACACTTTTATAAAAGTTCAGTCTAGAACCCTAAAATGTTCTTCGTTACATGAATAGACCCTACAACAGATGGCGTTCTTATGCCTTTTTAAGGGTTCTCGGGGTGGGTAAGAGGTTCTTAACTTCTTAATGGACTTGGGTTCTGAATGTGGTTCCATGGTAACGTTTACACATGTACCTATAAAATATCTATTTTAATTTATTCATTTATGTATATAAATGCACACGTGGGATTTTGTCCATCACTCCTGCAATAATATATCTGCGTAATTATTTAGACGTGCGCACTTATTAGCACCCTGATTGGTGGACGCTGCTTGTAAACAGCTTGCATTGTGAAAATACTCGACTGTATGCAGTAAATGTCATTTTGGATCACGCTCCTGTACTAAAGAGGGTCTAAATAGTACCCGCGTTAACTATGGCAACCTGTGGAGGCGCAGTTTGATAAGCATCCTTCCCCTACTTCCCTCCTGCTAAAGAATGGATTTCTGTTGAGTGACACGAGACAGAGAGAGAGAGAGAGAGAGAGAGTTTATGCTTCGGGGTGGTAACCGGTTTAAGTAGTGATGCTCCAGCGGACAGCTATCACGCGTTTCACGCACTCGGTGTTTCCAGATTGGGGGATTCCCTTCTTTCCAAGGCAGGTTTATAGGCTTGCGTAGCTCTGCCACACTTGGATACAGTTTGGACTGGTTTATAAGGATTTTTTGGAGACATGCAATCTGGCAACCCGGGTTTCGGTGGAAATTGAACGGTACGCAGCAGAGACATGGGCTCGGGAAAAAAGTGAACGGATGAAGTGAGCTGGGTTGTGCTTTTGTAACTCGGGTTATTGCGGTGTGTGCGTGTGCGAGAGAGAGAGAGAGAGAGAGAGAGAGGTTCGGCTCGGCTGTGCGCCATGGTGGAGCTGGAGAAGGAGGTGCTGCCGCTGCCGCCGCGCTACCGATTCAGAGACCTGTTGCTCGGAGACTGGCAGACTGACGACAGGTAGGAAACTTTACCAACACCAACACCACCAACACGAGTGAACAAGGGTCCTGGGGGGTATATGTGTGTGTGTGTGTGTGTGTGTGTGTGTGTGTGTGTGTGTGTGTGTGTGTGTTGGGTCGGGTGTGTTTTGTGTGTGTGTGTGTGTTGGGTCGGGGGTGTTTTGTGTGTGTGGGCGGGGGGGGGGTATATAATCAAACCCCACCATTATCTCGAAAGAAGACATTTCTATTATTATTATTATGATTATGATTATGATTATTATTATTATTGTTTTGTTATTGTTGTTGTCGTCGTCATCATACAGGAAAAAAAATGCACAACCCTGAATAGCAACAATAAAATAAATTAATAAATAGGTGTAACCAACTTTAGGGAGAGATTCCAATTAATGGTTGTAACCCTCTTAAAGCCCTTATTAGAAGTAAAACTATAAATACCAGAATATCCGTGCATGATGTGGATTTTACTCTCTCTGCTGATGCAAATTAAATCTGGAACCCTAAAATGTTTGTTTCCGAGGTAGACTCTTTAAATGTTAAATGAAAGAACGGAGGTTTAAGGGTTCTTTCGGGGGTTATTAAAAGTTTCAGGGTTATTACTTTCCTAATCGGGAAACCCACTTTATAATACAGTCCTGTGTGGAACAGTTAAGGGATTGCCAGAGGGCCATGTGGAAAAGGTTTTAGGAAGAACCCTTAAGTTCTTACAGTAGGTAGCTAAAAAACCATAAATACCCCCAACAACCCTGAAAGAAATTTTACTATGTATGCTCTGACAAAAGTTTCACAGGGAATCTAAAATAAATCTACATAATGTGGTTGTTTGGAAGCGCTTTAGTGCACGGTTCTTTCTAGAAGCTTTACTGTAGATGTTTAAGGGCTAATTACTGTTCTAGTTAGGGGTCTATATAGAATCTTTCAGGGTTTCCCATCAATAAATATCATAAACCTTTTAATTGAACCAATTATCTGAAATATTTTATTTGTTTTAATATAGATAGTACATTATACTTTTTTTTTTATATAATAACACACACATAAACACATCATAAAATTTAAACACGTTCCTTTTGGTTCTTGTACACACCAAATCCCAGAGGATTAACTGATTACCTAGATGAACTCCCAGGAACCAGAAGAGTGAGACATATTTAAACAGGAAGTGATATCATTTTCCCCAACATTTGTTTTTCTCTCTTGGTGGTAATGGGGTAATAAATCAATCTGAGCTGATGGGCTGCGCAGCAAAACGAGACATCAAGCTGACATTAGGTCAGCGATCTGAAGAAAGCCGTGCGTTATTGTTATTCCTCTTCCACTGCGTTGTATCTTTCCGAGAAGATAACATGCGGCAGGAGGCAAAAAAAAACAAAAACGTGTGCTTGTTTAATGAGACACACTTGTGATCATTTGTAGTTTTCTGGGTTGCACATTGGTTCAGCAGGAAGCTTCAGCGTTGCTGGTTTAATCCTGACCTCAGGTCTGTCAGGAGTTTCACAGTTTCTCCCTGGGGTTCCTCTAGGGTCTTCCGGTTTTCTCCCACCTCCCAAAGGAGAATTGATGTCTCTTAACTGTCCCTGTGTTGGTCTGCATGGTGGCTTGTGATGGCTGGACTGGCATCCTGTCCACGAATGTTTTTTTTTTTATTTTACCACTATCACACAGCGTTCCTGGGATAGACCCCGGATCATCTCAGGACGGATAGTTTGAAGACGGATGCCACTGCAGAGCCTTTGGTTCGTCTCGTTTCTTGAGTTGATTGAGTTTTTTCTTAGGTCCAGATTGAACATAGTAAGCGGTGATGGTGAGCTCCATGTTTTTTGAGATGCATCGTAAGACAGTGAGAGAGAACCATTAAAATGGCCGACTCCCTGATCAGTGCCCTGACTTGTGAAGCTCAGGGAGCTGATTGAGACAGCCTGAAATACTAGAACTCATCGTACATAAATGTGGCTCAGGTTCTCTCAAGCTCTTTTTAAGAGGTTCTGACACATGACGAGCACATCAGTGGTCCGAAAGCAAGGTCGATTATTCAGCATTAAAGGAGCCGTTTGTCATTATTTTCCCAATCCACTGCTGCCTGCTAACGGAAATATAGTTAAATTTAATTTTGAGGGTAAACCACTTGAATTGGCACCGGAAGGGTGTGCAGCAAAGATCTGTCTCAGAAACATTCTTTACTACTTCAGACTCACGTTGGTTAAGTGTGTTGATTCCAAACTGCTCTCAACAAAGCGCTTTAGGATCGATTCGACCTCCGATCGAACTTCCGTCGGCCTGTGAATGCTGACTGGAAGTGTACGAATGGCCAGAAGTGACTCGCAGACATAGAAGCTTTTCCCCGAATAGGAAACTGTTTGTCGCACATCTGGATTGTCTTCAACACCTGACGGCTTCTGGAATCGCTTTGTATTCGAAACGCCTTTTTTAGTGTGAAATCTCAGACCTGAGCTGTGATATTATTACTCATCTTATCTGTCAGATGAAGACGTTCACCTCATTCCTGCACAGTGCACAGACGCCTCCTGTTGACCTTTTCAGATGTATTAAGTGTAGCAATTAATATCTGTGTGTGTGTGTGTGAGAGAGAGAGAGAGAGAGAGAGAGACACACACACAGTGAGGACATGATGCCAAGATGTCTGGCCTTCTGGTTCTCGTCTGTGTGAATCAGCATCTAGTGCTGTGATGAAATCAGTTTAAATGCAGGATTTCTTAAGAATTTGTGCATTTCATGCTGGTATTTTTCCCCAATACATTGTTTATTGAAGAAAAATCGTGCTACATAAGTGACACACACTGTTACACAGTACAACACGACCCATTTGGGACATTAAAGGTCTTTTGTTTACACTTTGAACTCACCTCCGACTCAATCAGCCCATTCGTGGCTCCGCTTTAAACTCACACCCGCAATGCGTTACGCTTTGTCTTTTTGTTTTCTTCTATTATCTTTTTATTTCCCATTCTCTCTCTCTCTCCCTCTCTCTCTCCCTCTCTCTTTCTTTGTTTCCTTTGTTATTTGATTCTTCCTCTTCTTTTACGTCTTTGCTGATATGCCACCACTCTGCTGGGGCTAAAGCAAAATATCATGCTACATATTATAAAAAGTCCTTCAAATGCCATCAGTTCTTGTGATCTAATGCATTTCCTTCACCTTTGGTACAACAAAATGCTGTTATTTGCATATCCTAGATGTAGTCAGAAGTGAGTCAGAGCACAGGGTCAGGTAAGGTACAGCGTCCCAATGGCAGTAATGAGTTTGTCTCGGTCCTGGGTTACGACCTTGGACACTTCTGGTGTATTAGTGACCATGTAGGATGGAGCTAAGGCAGAGATGCCTCACATAATGCCGTCTTAGGCAGGAATGCTGTCTATTCATCCCTGGGGAGAGAATCTCATAAAATGCAGAGAGAACATCAAGTAGCTCTGTTTACGAAGGTGCCACCTCCCAAGAAGAGAAAAACGACAAAAACAATCCCACGTCTGCTTCAGTGCCTTTTTCTCGCTGGATTTTCTCCTCCCTTGCTCTGTCTGATGTTTGATTCATTTGTGAAAAATAGAGCGAGACAGAGAGAGTGTGAAAGAGAGAGAGAGAGAGAGAGAGAGAGAGAGGAAGAAGCTGGATGGTTACCATCCTTCTAATCATGATGGACAGGTCCATTCGGGGACCAAGAGTCCGGAGCAACTCATCCCACATGTTGCCCGTTTCTCAGCCATGTTAATCTCTAGTGAGCGCTCGTTTCCTTCATCCCACGCACACACACTTCACTGCTACATGCCCACACACACACACACACACACACACACACACACACGCACCTACGCATTCACACATGCAGGGATTCAAGCTCACATTCAGCTTTCCTCTTCTGTTCCTTCACCATCTCTGGAGCCTGACCCTCATCCGTGAGCTGAAGTGGCTCACAGGCTGCAGCTCGACTCATTTAATCCCTGATCTCCCTGATCTTCATCTGTCTCTGTTCCTCATCTCACACACACGTCGGTTTTTCTGTCTTTGTGAGGACCTTCCATTAAGCAGTCGTGGCTGTGTGTGCACCTAACCCTAACCTCAGCCTTAACCTTAACATCGCTAAACAAAAACAAAAGATTCATTTTGGGTCTTAAAAATGTTCCATTTTCTAGAAAGGACCGATGGTTGTGAGGACACTTCACAGTGTCCTATCATTGTGAGGACCTGGTGATCGTGGGCACATGTGACATATCGTTATAAAGACTTTGGGCACTTTCATATCATTAGTGAGGAGATTTTTTGACACATTCTTATTATTGTAAGAACATCTGACATTATCCTGTCATTGTGAGGACCTTTTGATTGTGAAGTCCTTTGACCAGTCTGTTTTGGTACCTCGGTCATCTGAAGCCATAAAGAACAAAACATTGTTTTTATTTTGACACGACAGAAAGTTACAAGTCCTCTGATTTGTAAAGTTTCTTTTTTTTTATGTTCTGTAGCTAGCTTGTCTGGACATCGCACAAGCCAGGCACTACTAATAAAACCATGGCAACTAAAAGATGAAAACGGCCTTCAGTGACCAGCACAGAAGGACTTGTGTGAAAAATCAAACCCAAATCAGTGTGAGTGCAGTACAAAACCCAGAGCGAAGTACTTTCATCTCGAGCACGTCCTCTCTCAGTTGAGCACTTCGCCAGCTGGTCCATTAACTGGCCTGCGTTTGTGCAGCAGATGCTGTAGAACCTCTCGGTCCTAAGCAGCTACCAACCACATGCAGAGGTGGACATCGCTAAAGTCGTTAACGACTCTGATGTCTTGGGCTAGCGGGATTTCCTGAACGAGCTGCAGAGGGATTGTTTTTCTGCACTTTTTGGTGCTGAACCTTTGGTGGTCTCAATAGCTGTTTGTAAAGGAATAATTATTGTTGTGTATCTATTATGTAATATCCATCCATCCATCCATCCATCAATTTATCCATTTTCTGTACCACTTATCCTCCACAAAGTTGCAGGGAGGCTGGAGTCTGTCCCAGGGGACATGGGGCACAAGGCTGGACAGGGTACCAACACATCACAGTTCACAATCATACACAGAATCATCTCACAACACATGTCTTTGGACTGAGGAGGAAACCCTGATAACAAGAGGAAACCGCTGAAGAACATGCAAACTCCAGAGGTGGAGCCGGAATTGACCCCCCTGGAGATTCTTTGATTTTTAGCTCTCGACAGCTCACATTTTACACAATCACTTACGTGTGAGGTCATGGTGAGGTCACCGCTTACATCACATCAACATCTTTAAAGACATTACACGGGTCAACTCTTTTCGCTTGAGTCCTTAAAGTAACTGCAATTTTGCTTGGGGTTGTTTTTCTGGCTACTCTAGACCATCAGATTTTACCAAATCCGTACAAATCCTATTAGTTTAAAAAAAAACAAATCCTATTAAAAAAAAAAAACGTTAGCCTATTTTCACGCTTCTGTATGATACAAACCCTCAGATAACCAAAACAAACCGAACTTCAAATAACCAAACAGCTCCCTTCAGAGCCCGCTAATCTTTTCCAGGCTGTGAAAAGAGCTATGTCTAAATCTCACTCTGAATTAGAAAAAAAGTCTACGATTGACACAGGGCTCAGCTTTAGGACTAACTTGGATTTTTCACCTCTATTCACGACCGCTGCAGAATCACGAGCTCGTCAGGGTCTTGAGAATATCGATTGACGTCTATTGGTCTCTGTGGAACATCGGGTTCCCCTCTC
This sequence comes from Bagroides melapterus, assembly GCA_028566695.1. Taxonomy (NCBI): domain Eukaryota; kingdom Metazoa; phylum Chordata; class Actinopteri; order Siluriformes; family Bagridae; genus Bagroides; species Bagroides melapterus. The sequence continues at coordinate 1,774,221 of JAOTRN010000029.1, forward strand.
TCTCTCTCTCTCTCTCTCTCTCTCTCTCTTGCCACCATTCTTAGCCACCTGTTGCAGAAACATCACTGTTGGGATTGTGGCCTCCTGGACGACATGTCGCGTGGGTGTATTTGAACACGATTCAGGATTTTCATCTGAATTAAATCTTTGAGACAGAAATGTTTTATTGATTGTCGCTAACTGAGACTCCGGCTTCTCAATCCTCCTTCTTGTTTTCATTTTTTCCTTCCTTTCTCTCTTTCTCGCTCATCTCCATTTTGTCATAGTTGACCTCCAGAGCAGACACAGACATGGAGACAGTCGCTCCTGGCTTTCTTTTTTATTCCCAAAAGTAAAAGCAGTGTATTCGTTCCTCTCAGAGATATAACTCTGGTGTCAGCTTACATTGGAAACGACGAAGATGTTTTACTTGATTATTTAATATTGTTATTATTCTTTTTGCAAGTCACATTTCCGGGGGATGTCGGTATTTTTCCTCAACGTGGTTTTCATCCAGCTTGAATAGGGTGTGCTCATTATTAGCTGTACATGTGATAAACCTTCGATCCTGCAGCGTATTTGCGAGATAGCAGTCGCTCTGCATTAATAGAGGGCTAAGGAAATTAAAAAAAAGGGCTCCCTGACCTCTGCTTTTAATTAATAAGAGCAGCAGGTAACAAGCTTATTACAGTAACATCAGCGGAATGAGGGCGGCTACGTGGGCCGAGGTTGATGAACGGTGCATTACGGATGCTAACGTTGAGGCTAAATGGCGGGTGGGTGGGATGTATGAGAGATGGAAAGAATGCAAGCGCTCAGAAAGGAGCTCTCATTGTCGATTATACAATGAATGTGTCGAGGTGTTCAAGGAGCGAGCAAGGAGAGAGCGCACAGCAGAGACTGACACTCCTGTTGTTAATCGTTTGATGAATGTCAGTGTTCAAGGAAGTTTTTTTGTTGTTGGTGGTGGTGATGGCGGTGCGGTTTCTTTCACACCCATCATGCACCTCTGTTTCCAGGTTCTCGGGAATAAAACACTGACATACGTCGATGATTTTTCTGTAAATCCCCATTCGGATGTGTTTCCTTCTTTTATACCTTCAGAACCTACTGCGTTTTTTTTTCAGTACCTACTGCTTTCACCTCGGGACCTACCGCACTACAATCAGTACCTACTGCGTGATGTTCACTGTATCACAAAATAAAATAAATAGTCCTTAAAGTCCATAAAAACGACATGGCGGGTTGTTTAATGAGAGCTCACGTGGAATGAAATGAAGCGTGCAGGATGAAATGGATTTGGATGAAGCTTACCTTCATAATGTGGCCAGGCTGTGCATGCCTCGTCATATCTCAGGGTTCCTTGAGCTACAAAGCTCATAGATTTCTCACGTTTCTGTATCCACACCATAAATATTGGCACCCCTTAAGTTCTGCTCCTTGTTCAGAAGGAGTTCATGCTTTATGCCTCTTTTTTCAGGGTTCCTTTAAATAACTGGTTCCTTAGATGACATCTCACAACCGTGGTCCTGGAGAACCTACACATTTTAGCATTTTTTTCCTGCTCTTATCCACACATATTCCCAAGAAGGCCTGTTAATGGGTTTAATAGTTGAATATTGTGTCTTAGAGCAGGGAAAACTTGCAGGACCAAGGCTGTCCTGTATAACGTCATTTAGTTTTCATTGATTGAAATGTGGAGGCTACACAAACCATGCTAAAGTCAGAAGAAGAGCGAGAGATCGAGAGAGAGATTGAGCGAGAGGGAGTTGATTCATTTCCTCGACCTGCAGCTCTGACACCAGTGCAGCTACAAATCACAGGTTTATGTTAATTTAACGCATTTGTTCTCATACTTTACCGTTTCCATAGTAACAGCTCGTTCACAGCATTCATCTCCATATAAATTAATTTGGAATATAAAGAACGATGTCAGAGCTTTCGAAGCTAACTTCTAACTTTTAAAATAATCGACGTGGTACAGTTTAAGTGGCAGAAAACATAGCAGGACATGCCGTTATAGGAAAAGAATCAATTCCAGGCTGTTAAAAGTAACTCCAATTCATCGCACCGACTCGGTGTGAATTAATTTCAGTGAGGACTTTATTTCGGTGGCTTAGTGGCTAGCATGTTTGCCTCACACCTCCAGGGTTAGGGATTCGATGGGAGATTTTTTTTATGGTTCTCAGGGGAAAAGAGTTGCAGAGATTCGACCATGTTGACATTTTCACCTTAAAATCTGTTTAAACGGGTTATAAAGTCCTCCTACGCAGCCAATTTGATCTAATTAGACATTGTGCTACCTAATATATTAGTCTAATGTTATTAGCACAAAAGGTCATTCAGCCCAATGGTCGATAGCAGCAATTAAGACGGTTTGAGAGATTGCGCTGTTAGGATTAAAGGTTTTCTTTGTGGATATGAAAGCACAGAGTGATTAGGATCTACACACCAAATACGGATGTCATGTGACTTACGCTAGCAGTGTAAAAACAGCAGCAATAGTCTTTATTTCTGAGAAATTTGAAATTTAACCCTTAACACTTTATCCTATGAATTATGAATTATTAGTTCATATTTTATTTGTTATAGAATTTTTATGGCATAGTAACCAATTCATTCATTTTTTTCTAATAAACTATTTTTATTTACATCACACACTTGAATTCTTGATTCGTGTTCTTTAACAGCAGGTTAATATCAATGCACTCATTCATGTCACGTTTCTATAGTAACGGCTCATTCACAGCAACTCACGTGCAGGACAATCTAGTCTAATCTAAGGCTAACAATAAGTGGATTTTTAAAAAAACACACCAAAAAAAACAAAACAAAGAAAAACAAAAAGAAGACAATAATTACTGTTGGTGCAGTAATTGTTGTTACATTTTTTTCGTAAGATTTTGTGTAACATTTATGGAAGGAGTCTCCAGTGTCGGCGCTTTGTAACAGACAGAGGTAAGGCTAGACGTTTTAGATTCTGACTACCAGGAGAAGATGAGCGTCTTCTTCACGTCAAGTGACGGCAAAGTGAGAGGCTGGAACACGCCACTTTTAATTGAACTATTTATGGATGAAAAAATATGAATTCATTATTTTAAAAAATTGAATTGTTGCCAGATTGCTGCGAATAATCCACTTCTGATTCACAGTAGGATGTGTGGTGGATTATTTTCCTATAAAGCGCTCTGTGGAGTGTTTTAGTCCTTATTTGTTCTTTGGTTTTCGTTGTGGAAGTAAAATACTTTAAATACACTTTATAGCACATCATTTTTTTTATTCACACAGAAACATGTCTGATGTGAAACACCATGTACGTCTGTGAACCTGGGGACACTTTATTAACGGGTAAACTGTTAAAAGGAAACGGATATAATGTCTGTAGTAGTCGGATAACGACGGGATTAAACACCGTGACTTAACTATAAAACCGACACTGAAACAACGGCGCTGACGCCAGGCACTTTTTATTTCCTGCCACCCAAATAACCTGCTGCTTAATATCTTATTTGTCAGGCTGATGAGTGGCGTGAAGAAATCAGCCTACGAGGAGAGAGTGATGGTGGAGAACATCACAGCAGACAGAGACCGAGTCTCGCTCGCAGCTGGGTTTAATCTCACCTCAGTCACAGCCGTGGGGTTTGAGTAAAAGGCCACCGGGTGCATTTACTTACTGCGCCTCCGGTTAAATGATGGCTTTTATTTCTCCGTGCTGGAATGAGTGAGAGGGCGGAAGAAGACCGGGACTAACACCGTCATCTGTCACACTGAGAGAGAGAGAGAGAGAGAGGGAGAGAGAGAGAGAGAGAGAGAGAGAGAGAGAGAGAGGGAGGGAGGGAGAGAGAGAGAGAGAGAGAGTAATATGTGTGTAATAAATTAATTAAATTGCATTTTTAGGGGAAAGCAAGGAAGGAAGGAAGGAAGGAAGGAAGGAAGAGGAAACAGGAGTAAAAAAATTGCATAAAAAGCAAGAACATGAGAAAGAATGGACAAATAAATAAATAAATAAATAAATAAATATTAATATATATAAATTACAGAAAAAAGAATGAAAGGTGTGGGTGAAAGAACAAATGAAAACAAACAAAAGAACAAAAGAAATTAAAGAACAAATGAATAAAACAATATGAATGAAAAATATAAGACAATTACAAATGAAAGAAAGAAAGAAAGAAAGAAAGAAAGAAAGACACACACACATATACACAAACACACACAGAGTCATGATGTTGCACCTCCTAATGGTTCAGTATAAACACTTCAGTACCTTTAGTACCTGTAGTACTGTTTATTTCCCTTCTTCCTGAGAGATGTGTGTTGTTCAGAACACATCCAGCTTTTTCTCATCCTGCAGCTGAGAGATGGAGGGAGGAACAGTAAAGTGGCTCCAGCAGTCAAAGGAGTGATTGTGTAGTTGCAGGCCACAGAGGAGTGTGTTAAAGGAGTGTATTCTTCAGCTGAAAGAATGGTGTTCCCCTTGTGCTGTCCGAGTCTCTGTCCTCACCCGTGTGCTGTTTGTGGGTCGGGTCACGACGCCCCCGCGCTCTTAAAGCCTTTCATACACTCCTTCAGTCTGAGAACATCTTCATTCTTCATTTTCACCAGCTGTGTGAATGTTTACTCTCGGGATTTCAATAAGACTCTGTGTGTGTGTGTGTGTAGTGTCTGTGTGTGTAGTGTTTGTGTGCATGTGTGTATATAAGTAGTGTGTGTGTTTGTGTGTGCTGTGTGTGTGTTTGGCTATGTGTATACTGTATGTATAGTGTGTAATCTGTGTATTGTTTGTGTGTGTTTGTGTGTATGTGTAGTGTGTTCTGTGTGTGTAGTGTGCATGTGTGTGTAGTGTGTATGTGTGTGTTTGTGTGTGTATGTGTGTGTGCTGTATGTGTACTTTGTGTGTGTGTACTTTGTGTGTGTGTGTGTATGTGTAGTGTGTACTGTGTGTGTGTTTGTGTGTGTACTGTATGTATACTTTGTGTAAGTGTACTTTGTGTGTGTGTGTACTGTGTGTATTGTAGTGTGTTTGTTGTGTGTGTGTGTGTGTGTATGTGTGTACTGTGTGTGTACTGTATGTGTGTGTGTGTGTGTGTGTGCTGATGTGTGTATGTGTGTGTACTGTGTGTGTGTATGTACTTTACTTTGTGTGTGTTTGTGTGTGTGTGTGTGTGCTGATGTGTGTATGTGTGTACTGTGTGTATTGTAGTGTGTTTGTTGTGTGTGTGTGTGTGTGTGTGTGTATGTGTGTACTCTGTGTGTACTGTATGTGTACTTTGTGTGTGTGTGTGTGTGTGTGCTGATGTGTGTATGTGTGTGTACTGTGTGTGTGTGTGTGTGCTGATGTGTGTATGTTTATGTACTGTGTGTGTATTTATAGTGTGTGTGTGTGTGTGTTTGTGTGTGTGTGTGTGCTGATGTGTGTATGTGTATGTACTGTGTGTATTTGTAGTGTGTGTGTGTGTGTGTGTGTGTGTGTGTGTGTGTGCTGATGTGTGTATGTGTGTGTACTGTGTGTATTTGTAGTGTGTGTGTGTGTGTGTGTGTGTGTGTATTAGGGATAAATGAGTGTAATTGAGTCTCTCTCGAGCAGTTCAGCTGTGATTCATGTCATAATTTACATGCGTTTATTCATCAGTGTTCCTTTAATTGAAAAATATAAAACAAGGCCAAATGTTTCACATGAGAAATAAACAAATTCCTCGAAGAAATTTTATTGGATTTTGCTTCATGAAGATTTCAGACATTCAGTGAGAAGATCTCAACTCCATGTGAGGACAACGAGCTCCTGATCAATACACAATGATCAGACTGTATATCTCTGGTGTTTATAACAGTTTATAATCACACCCTCCAGTGTCACCTCAATGAGGATGAGGTTCACTTTTCAGTCTGGTTCCTCTCAAGGTTTCTTCCTCTTCCATCTCAGGGAGTTTTTCCTCACCACAGTCACCTCAGACTTGTTCATTAGAGATCAATACAAACACATTTAAATACGAGTCTAATATTAATCATGAACTTCTTGTACTATATTTTTGTGTTCTGTAAAGCTGCTTTAATCTCCGTTGTTAAAAGTGCTATACAAATAAAATTTGAATTGAATTTAAATAAATTGAAAGATGAAGTAATGAACTGCAAAAAAACACTACACACGTGACTCTGTACGTGAACGTAGACTCTTCTACGTGACTCTGTAGAAGGTGTTCAGTTGGACTTGTAGAGTTATAGAGTTAAAAATATATAAAATTTCGTTCACTCTGCTTTAAAAAATGAACAAGATCCTGCTTTTCTCTTCCTTTTTCTTCCCTCACACAGACAAATCTCCTGACTCACTGCTTACTGCACATTCAGACAGAATTTAAGACCCCAATCTGCACAATGAGCGTAAAATCGTATGCATAATTTACAATGAGACTGATGGCGTCGTTTCCCAACTACACGATTATTCGGTATTACAGAAAGGAGAATGAAATAATTTCTTGTGCGGATCAGTGTGACTGTGTGATGAAAGAACAGAACCTCTCAGCTCAGCGACAGCTCGTCTTTCAGTCCTGGTCAGATTATTAGCACTCGCTCTGACTGTCTGATCCAGAGTGTATCCGATCCCACGGTTTAACTATGGATTAAAATAGACCTAGCATTAGCTTTCTAGTTATAACGTAAGCTCTGGTTAGCAGCGTATCTAATCTCCAGGGCTGATCGATGCTAGCTAGCTAAAATATTGTGTCCCTCCTTACATGATCTGGGACGAATTTGCTAGTGTTAGCATGCTCCACATGCTCCATTTTCTCCATAATGTTTTGAAAAATAGTGATTGAGAAACAAAGCTCGTACTCTCGCTCTTTGTTCTTTTTTAACAGCAAAACCGAACCGAAAACTGAACATGTGTGTGTGAGTGTGTGTGTGTGTAGGATATAGTATGTAGTGTGTGTAGCGTTTGTGTTGTGTGTGTGTGTGTGTGTGTGTGTGTGTGTGTGGTATGTAGTATATGTAGTGTGTTGTGTGTAGTGTTTGTTTGTGTGTGTGTGTATGTGTGTGGTATGTAGTGTATGTAGTGCATTGTGTGTAGTGTTTGTTTGTGTGTGTGTGTGTGTGTGTGTGTGTGTGTGTGCGGTATGTAGTATATGTAGTGTGTTGTGTGTGGGTGTGTGGGTGTGTAGTGTTTGTGTTTTGTGTGTGTGTGTGTGTAGTGTTTGTTTATGTGTGTGTGTGTGTGGTATGTAGTATATGTAGTGTGTTGTGTGTAGTGTTTGTGTTTTGTGTAGTGTGTGTGGGTGTGTGTATAGTATTTGTGTGTGTTTGTGTGTTGTGTGTGTGTAGTGTTTGTGTGTAGTATGTAGTATGTAGTGTTTGTGTGTGTGTGTGTGTAGTGTTTGTGTGTGTGTGTGTGTGTGTAGTATTTTGTGTGTGTGTGTGTGCAGTGTTTGTGTGTTGTATGTAGTGTGTGTAGTGTTTGTGTGTGTGTGTGTGTAGTATTTAGTGTGTGTGTGTGTGTAGTATTTAGTATGTAGTGTGTGTGTGTGAAGTGTTTGTGTGTGTAGTATGTCATATGTAGTGTGTGTAGTGTTTGTGTTGTGTGTAGTGTGTGTGTGTGTGTGTGTGTGTGAAGTGTTTGTGTGTGTAGTATGTCGTATGTAGTGTGTGTAGTGTTTGTGTGTGTGTGTAGTATTTAGTGTGTGTGTGTGTGTGTAGTATTTAGTATGTAGTGTGTGTGTGTGAAGTGTTTGTGTGTGTAATATGTCGTATGTAGTGTGTGTAGTGTTTGTGTTGTGTGTAGTGTGTGTCTGAAAATATTTGAAATATTTGGTCATATAATTGATATTAAATATGTAACTGATGTGAATTTTCTTTTTACGAAAAAAATCTCCTTCACGTGAGAAACAGGAAGTAGGAAATAAGAAGAATAAAGAATACATGAATAATCTCATCATGCTCTCCAGCATGAATGTTTCTATTATTTATACCTGACTTTTTTTCTCGTGTACTGCAGAGGTGCATTGTGGGTCGTGGGTCGATTCCACAGTCCAGGCGTTTGTGTTGATGTTTAAAGGAGTTCGTGAGAGCAGCGATCAATTAAAGAATTACAACACACTTCAAATCTGAGAAGGAGTGCAGCATCGCTGTGATAACTAAATACAGCCTCTCACTCTTATCAAATCAAACGTCTCATCACACACACACACACACACACACACACACACACACACACACAGGAGATGCAGTAGATTTGTTTGAGGAAGAATGTCTAATTATACACACGCTGCTGATGTCTGATTTACTTCGTGCTCCATTAGACTCCGGAGATATTTTTCACCAAACAATATTTATTTATTTAAATATTATTCTTTTTTTTTAATGGAGATTTCTGCTTTATGGTTGGACTCTCCATAACAGCTCTCCATTTTTTTTTAATCTGTTTTGAATTATTAATGTTTTTTGGGTTTTTTTACCTGGTTTTAATAATTTTTTTCAGCTAATATTTTTGTATTTATTTGTTTTATTAAATGTATAAATATACAAATATTAAAAAATATATATTTAAATAAACAAATAAAAGAAAATAGTATATAATTTAATTCATTTTTTTGAATGATTATTGTTCAATCAAGTCTCTTTTTCATGTTTTTAATTATTTTTTTATACTTATTTATTTATTATTAAGTATGGAAGCTTTATTGAGAATAAAAAAAACATTTAAAAAATTAAGCGTTTTTAAATTAAAGATATTTAGACAGAATCTTTTACAACCCTAATGCTTCCTGTCCTGTGTGTGTTCATGTCTCTGACGCCTCGTGTTTCACCGATTCGCTCTGGTCATTTTTTATATTATTTCATGATCGTTATTTATTTGATAATGTTCTCTATTTATAAATTGAATTTAAATCAGTGTATAAATGTTATCCATGACTGTCATATCAGAGTGATGAGGACAGATGTTGGCATCAGGACGATGGCGTTCCTCTGCACACTCCTGCTCATTTCCTTTCCAAGTTAACGATTTTAACGATGTAACGTGTCGTTCTGCTAACATTTTTTTTTTGCCCAGACTTAACTGGTCAGTCGTAACGTCGTTCCGCAGCTCGACGTTTTATTGCGCTCGGGGTCTCTGCGCTCGTCACGTTTTGAAGTGGAAAAGCTGTTTGTGGAGAGGAGAAATGGCACTCTGAAGGGCTTCCCTCTGACGAGCGGAGAGGGTGGAAGGGCTCTCGACAGGGACTTTGGTGTAACAGATGGAGGTGGGAGTGTAATTCAGCAGTGAAAAGAGGCAGAGAGAGAGAGAGAGAGAGAGAGATGAAGCGGTGGAACGATTGACGGAACGGCTGCAGTGTGTACAGTATATTCCAATGTGGTGCGTCGCCAATATGAACCGAAGTGGGGTTTTTTTCCATCTCAGTGAGATATTGATATTCGGCACGTGTGCACGTTCTCTAGAGTGTCTGAAACGTTGCCATGCTTCGTCTCCTAAACACAAACCTCTACCAGTACAACACTGTGGTCAATACACCAACGTATCCCAAAAGCAGGGTTCGGTTCCAGAAGATTCTATGAGGGTGGACTGGTACAAATAAAAAGTGGGAGCTCTGGTGGTAGTGGAGTGTTTGTGGATTATAAACTGGAATGATCTGGACTGTATTAATAACAGAGACACGAGATCCGTCATACAGTACATCAGAGTTGAACGACAGTCAAATAAAGTACAAACTGAGATAAGTATATAAACGTTAAAAAAAAAAAGAAAAGTCGTTACCGTAGACTGCTCACCCAATCAGACGTTAGAACTCATCCTGGTATTTTCTGTGTTATTTTTCCCTTTGGCTAAAATAAAAAAAATCGAACGTTTGGGCAAGACCCAAATTTGTGTGCACTGAGCCCACCTCTGCCCAGTGCTGCCACAAAGTGATCCTGGGGGTAAGACATGATACAGCACCACTGGAGCAGAAAGGGTTAAGGGCCTTACTCAAGGACCCAACAGTGGCAGAATAGCAGCGCTGGGGTTTGAACCCTGATCCACTAATCAACAACCCAGAGCATGAACCACTTGAGCCACAATGGTCACATATCCCATGTTATTACCAAGCTGGGATCAGAGCACAGGGTCAGCCATGGTCCAGCACCTTTGGAGTGGGTGGGGCTGAGGATACTGCTCAGGGACATAAAGTTGATAGCTTGGTAGTTTGGAGGCTTGAACCCTGACCTTCTGATCAGTAACCCAGCACCTTGCCCACTGAGAGCCACCACGTCCCCACATGAGTTGATGACCTCATCTAGAGGCTCCAGGGGTCTTTTTCAGCCTGCATTAACTTTCTACTGTCTCCTGGAAAAAAATGTGTTAATTGTCAAAGCCGTACGATCCAGCATTATAAATATTTAAACGTAGCTGTGTGTGTGTGTGTGTGTGTGTGTGTGTGTGTGTGAGAGAGAGAGAGAGACACTATGTAGGCTTGAATGTGTAGACTATATAGAGCAGCTGACTAAATATTACGAGTTCTCATTAACTGGGATCCAGTAGGTCCAATTGGCGGCCATCTTGGTGGCCATCTTGGCTATGCTACAGGGTAAGATACATTTTTACAAGACCCCAGGATGGAAATTCAGGTTGCTCAGACTAGAGCACATGTAAAAAGTCTCAAATCTGTCAGAGTCTGAACAGTTTTTCACTGGTATTTAAACTGGTGTTAATGTTCTGTCTTTACTAACACCTTCACAGGAACCAAAATGTTGTTGAGATATAATCAGAGGAATGATTTAGTCATCAGGACATGTTAAGTTCTCTCTCTCTCTCTCTTTCTCTCTCTCTCTCTCTCACACACACACTCATAAAATCCTTCTACTACACTGAAGCTTTGGTTTCCTAAAAAAATCCCACAATGCACAACAAAAGCCAAGAGCTCTCTATCTGTACTTATGGGAATGTTCGACTCCTTACTGGAAATCTGGACGTCTTATGTTCTGAAACCTCTGAGCTCACAAGAAACCGAACCTACTTTGCGTACAAATGTAAGTAGCTTGTTGTCTTTGTTGTAACTGTATTTGACGTCTTGAAGACTTAAAAAAAAAAAAAAGTGTGACGTGTAAAGCCACGATTTTTTTTTTACTCTACTTCTCCGTGAGTTTACTCTGCCCTTTTCCTCATACATGAGCTTCACTGTTACGGAAAAAAGCAGAGAGACTAAGCCTTTCTATTTTCTTCTCTCGGCTCCTGGACACACCGAGATTTTATATATGATCTCAGGACGCTCGGTCCGAGGCTTTCCTGCTGCAGTAGTAATTAGGATCCAGAGCAAATAACCGAATACACTTTCCCTGACTAAACAGCTTTCCAGGTGGCACCGAGCCGGAGATGCTCTTTAATCTGCTCTGTAACACGCAGGTCCACTTGTTGCCCTGATCCCAGATTTGATTACCATAATTATTCGTAATTAGCAAGCCAGTTCCATCGGGGAGCTTCAGACAGGGATCCCTGCGATTAATTAAAAGGTTTATTCAGCGGCTTCAGCGCTGCCTGTGCTGTCTGACCAAGAACAATTACGTTTGCAGCTAATTAGCTACAAATGATTTAGCACTGTAATGACGAGACTACAGATTGAGGTTAATGACTGTGATGTCGGCGTGCAGCAGAAGGGATTCTGCCAAACACGGCCACGTCGACAGCTAGCATGCTAATCAGATTTTGACTTTGATGTATGTCAAGAAGCCTTTTTGTGGCATTTTTGTTTTTGTTTCCTCTCTCTTTTTCTCTCTCTCTCTCTCTCTCTCTCTCACACACACACACACACACACACATTGTACACAATGTCGTGACTCATTCTTCTCAGGCGACTGAATCATTTTCAAACGATTCCCCATTAAAAGACGACCAACCCTTTCATTGTGCTAATCACTGCATGCAGGACTGTGTGTCTGTCTACATAACACACTAACTTTATTGTGTGTGTGTGTGTGTGTGTGTGTGTGTGTGTGTGTTTCCATGATTGACTGAATGAGAGATGCTCTCTGTCACCATAGCAACATGTTTCTGTTGCGTGTGGGGGAGCTTAAAGATAGTAGGGATTAGGGAGCATGTGTCCGTGCTGACCGTCGTGTGCGGGTCACGGGCTCCTGCAAAATTGATACGCCTTTTCTCTTTCATCTACTGTCATATGAAGGGAAAGATGTGTGTGTGTGTGTGTGTGTGTGTGTGTGTTTCTTTTTAAAGGAATACTCCACTAATTTTCACCCCAATCTCCGTCTATAGTGTATACCTAAAAGGCTCTAGCTCTTAGCTCTAAGACTCGTCTCAGATCGTCTCGTTCCGTGAATATTCCCATCACGTGTCTGGTGTTCCTGGGATAGGCTTCAGGATCCGTGCCACTCTGACAGTAATAAAATACGTAAACGATGAACGAATGATATATTTGATATATCATACATATATACAGTTAAAAGTCCCCGCTGTTAGAGAAACAGCTGCTGTGTCTGATGATATTTTCCAAGAAACTCAAATTTTTTGAAGCTTCCCGTTCCAGTCTCAGACAGGACCCATTGGCCAAAAAAATTAAAAACATTCAAGCGTACAAGCTGAAACTCATCATCCGATGAAAGTCAGTGAGCAGTAACATGGGAAATCACCGAGCGAACAGACCTGAGGTCCTGAATTTGGAGAAGGAGCCACGGCTCTGATCGCGTAAAAATAATCTGAGAATTCCAAAGTACAGAATTAAAAAAATTGATGAATCGGTGAAATCACAAGCACAGGATTCTCCTTATAAACTCCTCCCAGTGAAGACACACGTCAGTGGAAGAGGGATCCAGCTCAACGCGTATCCTGATGATGTCACACGTCACAACTTGTGAAGCATTTTGAAGCAAAAAGTCAGCTTCCATATGTACTTTTTTAAAAGCAGCTAAAATTGTGCCTCGTTTGTTTATCTGTGTGAATAATTTTCAGCCAATGTATCAATATAATTGTGATAAATTCCATTGTTGTTGTTTTTTTTTATCATTTAAATATTTAAGGACCTACCTTTTTAAATTAATTATTCAATCAATCAATCAATTATTAATTCATTAATTATTTATTAATAATAATAATAATAATAATAATAATAATAATTACAAACAATTGTTCTGTATATTTCTGTTTATTTTTACTTTTAAAATGTATAAAATTTTTTAATTCAAATGAATTTTATCTTTGTTTATTTTACATTTGATTTTGATTTCTTTCCTTCTGGCTCGACTGTACTGTACACCATGTGCTTTATAGACAGAGCTTGTTGTTGTTGTTGTTATCGTTGTTGCTGCAGGTCTTTCTGTCCTCTACTGAGGTGTCTGTAGAATTTAAAGCAGATCTTCAGAGTTAAAGTGAGACCAGAGAAAGAATAAAGCTGTGAATAAACAGGAGCTACGTCCTCACGCTCGCCGGGTCGTGTCGTGTCGTGTCTGTGTGCGCTGTGTGTTGCCGTGTGCACATCACCGTGTACCACACTATTATCTCCGGTGGAGGTGTGTTAATCCAGGTCCCAGAGCAGTGAAGGATCATGGGGAAGAGAACGAAGGCAGCAATCACCGGCTCTGCTGGAGGTCTGAGAGTCGGAAAGATTGTTATTCCTCTGGCAGACAACAGAGAGGCCTGTTTGTGCCAAGAGCAAGGAGGACATCATTTCCTCTCAGAGTCATTAGCCTTTACCATGTACACACACTCACTCACACACACACACACTCACACACACACACACTCACACTCTCACACACACACACACACTCACACACACACACACAGACTCACACTCACACACACACACACACACACACACACTCACACACACACACACACACACACTCACTCACTCACACACACTCACACTGTCTCTCTCACACACACACACTCACTCACACACACACACACACACACTCACACACACACACTCACACTCTCACACACACACACTCACACACACACACACACACAGACTCACACTCACACACACACACACACACACTCACTCACACACACTCACACTGTCTCTCTCACACACACACACTCACTCACACACACACACACACACACACTCACACACACACACTCACACACACACACACACACACTCACACACACACAGACACTCACACTCACACACACAGACACACACTCACACACACACTCACTCACACACTCACACACACACACACACACACGCTCACACACACGCTCACACACGCTCACACACACACTCTCTCTCCCTCTCTCTCTCACACACACACACACACTCTCCTTCGTTATTTAAACTGTCCTTCGTTATTTAAATGTCCGTCTTTTTTGTTGTTTTTTTCCCCAGAGTCCAGGTCGAGTTTTACGTGAATGAGAACACGTTTAAGGAGCGTCTGAAGCTCTTCTTCATCAAAAACCAGAGATCCAGTGAGTTCCCCATGTCCTCACACATCATGGCCAGTTGCTCGTCCTGTAACCTGCTGCTGCTGCTGCTGCTGCTGCTTCGGGTCTTGTTGTTTCAGTTGTTGTTGTTGTTGTTGTTGTTGTTGTTGTTGTTGTTCCTGTGCTCTGAGTCTGCTGTTCTGTTTGGTTCTTTGGTGTTTTGGTGGAGTTCAGTGAGCTGTGTCAGTGGCTAACCTCTTAGCTGTGTCACTCGTTGTCCTACACTCTGTTGTAAGTAAACATCTGGAACTCTGTTGTTGTTGTTGTTGTTGTTGTTGTTGTTGTTGTCGTCGTCTGCTTTTCTTTTTTTTTTCTTTGAGCTGAACAGATGATCGTCTCTGTCTTTTGCCGCAGGTCTGAGAGTGCGCCTCTTCAACTTCTTCCTGAAGGTAGTGAGCTGCCTGCTGTACATCGTCCGAGTTCTGCTGGATGACCCGCGGGAGCAGAGGGACTGGTGAGAGAGACGTGTCTGTGTGTGTGTGTGTGTGTGTGTGTGTGTGTGTGTGTTAAAGTGGGAAATTAGGGAATAATAATAGAAGCATTTGTTTGTCACCTCTACATTACAGCACTATGAAATTCTTCATAAATCCCAACTTTGGAGCTTGGGGTGAGAGCACAGTGTCAGTCGTGATACAGTGAGGGTTAAGGTCCTGAAGCTGAAGCTGATGCTGAAGCTTGAACTCTGATCCTCTGATCAACAAACCAGAAACATAAGACTTGAGCCACTAAACCCATGAATCAACCCCTTTCAACCAATCACAATCCAGACCTGAACGTATGATAAATTAGGCACTGTGGAGGGCGAACACAGAGGTTTAGTGGTTAGCATGTTTACCTTGCACCTCCAGAGTTGTGGGTTTGATTCCGGTCTCCTCCCTGTGTGTGTTCTCTAAGCGCTTCAGAGGTTCCTCAGGGTTCTCAGGTTTCCTCCTTCAGTGCAAAGCCATGAATTGTAGCTGATTGGCATCTCTATTCTTAGTGTGTGATCATTGCACTGTGATGGGGTGATACCCCCATCCAGGATGCCCCCTGCCTTGTGGCCCAAGTCCCATGGGATTGACTCCAGATATGTTCCCCGTGACTCAGTGTAGGAGATAAACAGGTAAAGGCCTGAGACCAGCACGATAACATTTGACCCTGTAGTGTCTGATGACTGGTGATTTGTGAGATGTGGTATCCTTGTGGTTAAGGTGTTTAAATCCCAGGTTCACCAATCTACCACCGCTGTGCCCTTGAGCAAAGCCCTTAACCTTCAAATGCTGAGATGTATAAAAGGAGAAAAATTTAACATCACTCTGGATAAGGATGTCTGCTGTTCTGTTTCATTCGCTCAGGTTCCACGAGTCTGCGTAATTGGGAAAGTTTTGACGAAGTTGTTAGAAAGTGAGAATGAACCTGGGCATAGGTGACGAGAGAGACAGAGAGAGAGCAGCATGAGGGCAGAACAGTGTGAGATCAAAAGATCCCAAAGGATCAGCAAAAAAGAAAAGTAAAAACAAACAGAGAAAGAGAGAGAGAAAGAAAAAGGTTGGACCGAGGATGCAGCCTTGGAGGGGCGCAGAGAGTGATTTATAGGAGCTTGAATATCACTGTCGATCCCCAGCTGCTGGGCCTTTCATTATTTGTGTGTGTGTGTGTGTGTGTGTGTGTGTGTTTCCTTACAGTCCTGGCTGTCTCAGACAGAATGCCTCTGCACAGAACAAAAGCCATTTTGACTGGTAAGTGTGTGCGACTTCAGATAAAATAAATAAATAAATAACAGCTCAGCAATCTTCATTTAACGATGGAGGAAAAAACAAATCTCTATCGAGCGGCGCTTCGTCTCCTGAAACAGACCGGCAGACTGTGAGCCGCTGACCAACGATAATAATAATACATTCTCATTACATCAACGTGAGACCCGACGTGACTCTCCTCAACCCCTAAGCAGTGTGTATGATCCGAACCCGAGCAGCAGGAACGCTCGCTCTGCTCTCGGCGTCTCCCTCGGCTCTGCTGTATCGATATTATTGACGTCAGGAAACAGTGACGGAGGAAAGGAGCCGAGCGAGGGGACTCCAGATACGATAATGAAAGGTTATATTTAGGCAGGATGTTGTCCCTGGTGCTCTACGTTTTAATAAGAGGAAGCAGCCGGGTGCGTGTGTGTGTGCTCTCACCCCCTCAAGCTGTCTCTCACGCCGGGTTTCGTGTCGTCGCACCGTTACCACCTCGTTTATTTGAAGAAATTAACGCCGAGCCGATTAGCGCCTGCTCTCAATGAGACCGATGTTCATTTTTCAAATTGCGCTTTAGCAGTTTACGGACTCCGCGCCGTGCCGATAAATCGTGCTCGGTTCACGTTCACGGTCGATTTGCCCCTGATATTAAAAGATTATAGTCGAAGTGGCAGTTCTCTAATATGGCTTTTTGACTTCATGCTGTTTTGGATCAATTCGAGTACAAGTTGTTCTCTGTTGAGTTTTGCACTTACATCTGGATAGAACGGTGTCGTTATTACACAAAACAGGAAACCGTTCATTTTGATCCATGAGTCACTGAAACCGATGCGAGTGCAGTTTTAACGTTTGTTCAATAAACAAGTTATAGATCAGACAACGTAGAAGAGACGAGAATGCAAAAGAAACTGTCTTCAGGTGAGGTCAGGTCAGGTAAGACACACCGAGCGTCTGATTGTTGTGTCTGTGAGTCTGATCTATAATTTCATCAGGGCAACAAGATGTTGTTTCAGTGTGTTGTTTCAGTGTGTTTCAGCTCCAGCTCTGTTCTTGCAACGTTCTACACACTCGGATAGTTTTTTTCCCATTTACTGTATAATAACTACTTTCCTAACTGGAGTATTTCTTCAAAGGAAAATTTTGCGCTCTTTGCTGTTTGTGAAACTTCCGAGGCATTAAATCTGAGTGGAAACAGTGAACTGTGTGATGAGGTTCATGTCCTTGGCTTTACTTTTTTATCCCGGTGTCTCGCTCGGTTTCCTCCAATAACGGCCTCTTTTGCCAACAGGTCCCTCATTATCTGGGTGAACAGACCTCTGCCGCTTTGGGTGCTCCAGGTCAGATCAATTAACCTTTTAGACTCAAACACACACACACACACACACACACAGCAGATCGTATAAATATCGCACCATCTCTGGTGCAAAAACGGAATTACATACTTATGTGGACAAAGAAAAAGCATACAGCTTTCCTTTCACAACATGGAAACACACACACACACACGCACACACACAAAACCTGTGTGTCACTGCTGTTTTGTATTTATGGCCACTTGGTCCAGACATTTCACAGTAAGCACTTTTATTCCTGCCCACTGTTTACTCCCACACTGTATGTCTTTCCTCATCTCTCTCTCTCTCTCTCTCTCTCTCTCTCTCTCTTCTTTTTTTTCTCACCAGGTCCTTGTGGCTTTCATCAGCTTTTCAGAAACCATGTTGCTCGTCTACTTGAGCTACAAGGTAAGAGATTTGTGAGTGCAACATCCTGATACCTTTCCTTCGTACACTATCACACACTAAATCACACTCTTACTGGGAAGAATTTGTCTTTCCGGAACATTTCGGTCAGCTTGACTAAGAATTGTGTATCAACTCTATATCACTGTAGAACTCCGCCCAGCCAGTGCCCAATCATGTATTATCTTGGATACTGTGATGCGAAGTCCTCCATATAATACCCTGCTTATCCCATTGGGTCACAGGCTAGCCCAGTTTAGCCCGCGAGACACAATCTAGGGCTGTGTCCCAATCCATAAGGCAGGGTACACCCTGGGCTCGATGCCAGCCTAATTGCAGCGCACAATTGCACACACATTTACACACTACGGACAATTTTAGGCCATACAGCCTAAAATGCATGTCCGTGGACTGAGGAGGAAACTGGAGAACCCTGAGGAAACACCTGAGGTATGGGGAGAATCCAGGGTTGTGTCACAATCCACAAGGCAGGGTACACTCTGGGCACGAGTCTATGGCAGCACATAATTGCACACAAGTTCACGCACTATGGACAATGTAGACATGCCAGTCAGGCTAAAACACATGGCTTTGTACTGAGGGAGAAAACCGGAGAACCCTGAGGAAACACCTGAGGCAGGTGGAGAACCTACAATCTCCACACACAGCAGAGGCGGGACTTGAATCCTAACCTCTAAAAAAACTCCAAACCAAATCAATGCACTAAGTACCAAGAGATCTCAGCATGATATCTAGTTGCCTCTGCTGGGAGGTTATGACGTTCCCGAGTGTCAGGAACTCCAGGGACAGAGGGGGTACTGGCACACGTCTTTTGGTCTTTTGTTATAACGTTTTCTTGTCATGGGTTTGTGATTGCTCACGTGTTTTGGGTCAAGCCCTACCTATTGTTCTGCTTTTTGCCTCGTTACCTGTTTCCCATTTGCTCTAATGCTTGCTCCAGACATGCCCTTGTTTATTGGTCCTTTGTCAAGTCATTGTTTAAAGTCACATTTTGTTATGTTTAGTCCTGTCATGTCTTTTTCTTTACCGGCGCCTTCATGCTCCTCGGTATTCATGTTCTGTTTATTTTCGTGTCATGTGTAAGTTATGTTTGTGTTTAAGTGAATAAAGCCTACGACTATTTATCCTGCAAATGGGTCTGATTCGTGGAGATCCCTGCAGAGACGTGACACAGAGACTGAAACGGAATGCACCTTCGTCTTTGATGTATACCATGACTTCCTGTATGGTTTTCCTGAGCAACTCTTGCGCAAGCTCCCTGTCGGTTAATCAATGAGCTTCAGAAACTCCATCTGGCAGCATGAAATTCATCACCTGTTTCATGGAAAACACAAATAGTTGTCCACAACACTGTGCTGCACCAAATCCAGCATTATTTTCTGAGAAATAAAAGAAGTTGCACAGAACCGGGCTATTTCTGATGATTGGTAGCTCCGCTGCGTTGGTGTGCACATTCTCAGGTCAGGCTTAATTTTTTTTCTACACCTCGAGGTGTGCGTGAAAACTCTTCAGGCTTCAATGAGGGATCAAAGAGGACGGATGGGAAAAGAAGAGAAGAGAGGTAGAGAAGGAGCAAGTGAGAGAGAGAGAGAGAGAGAGAGACAGCTGTACCAATCAGCTCTTTGTTTTCTGAGAGCTCTTGTACTGGATGCGTGAGTGGAGGGGACGGAGCAACAGGCATGTTCGTCCTCTTCAGAACTCCTCAGCGGTGCTGTCCCTTTGATTTCTTACTTCTTCTTTGAAGTCCTTGCAGATTCTCTCCATCCATCCATTCATCCATCCGTCCATCCCTCTCTTTCTCTCATCACTTTCTTTATTGATTTCTGCTGTAACCAACAAATCCTTTCTGCCCACGCCGAACTTGTGAGGGTCACAAATAAATGCCAAGCTGCCTGTCTCGCACACTCACCCTTTATCCCTGCTCATACTTTTGTCCAATACAAAGAACAGTATTTCATTTTATTCTGTTCGTACAGATCTGGACCCTGTGGCTCTCCTCGCAGGTCTGTGCATGTTCTTTCTGTGTCTGTGTGGGTTTCCTCCAGTTTCCTACCACTTCCAGGTAGACGCAAAGCTTTAATTTGTGCCTGGATTTGAATATAGGTGTTTTTGGTTCCATGTTATAAATTGGTGTCACATCCTGGTAGTATTTCTATAAATTCCTGGATTAGGCTCTGGATATGGATTAAGCATTTACCCTGACTGAGGTTGAGAATAAATAACGATTAAATAATACACTAATATCTCCTGTGGAAAAAAAAAAAGATTAAGTTTATTATATGTAATAGCATGAAGATCATGGAGGTTAATACTAGTGATGTTTTTTAATAAAAGGAATGTTTTTCAACGGGATTCCTTGATTTTTATGGACAGAATCTGGGGGACAAACATTACTATATATTACAGTGTGTGTGGGGGGGCAGATGTAGTAGCTTAGCCTACAGCCTACAGATCAGAAGGTTGTGAGCTTGAATCCCAGGTCCACCAAGCTGCCACCTCCAGGCCCCTGTACAAGGCAGCCTAGCTCTCAACCGTCACTTAGTTGTATAAAATAAGATAAAAATGTTTCAGGAGAAAATAAAAATTCTGGATTCAAATCCATATCTATTTGGTCAGATGGTGAACCACATCCAATCACCTCGCAAAGGAACTGCACTTAACCCCAGATTACTGTCATTCTAAACCCGACTTTTAACCCCGGGTGACCCTTCGTATTTTTGTTTCCAGGGTAACGTGTGGGAGCAAGTCTTACGTGTCCCGTTCATCTTGGAGATGATCAGCGCCGTCCCTTTCGTCATCACTGTGAGTCTCTGATTTCTTATACAACTGAAACTCTGTCCTTAATAAGTAGTCAGGGTGCGAGATAAAAACCATCAGAAGAGTTTGAGTGAGAGACAGCGGCCGTGAAGGCTATAGCATGTCATTAACATCATGTCCCTCCTCATCAAACCATCCAGAAAGTCATTACAGCCATTCTGGGAATGCTCTCAATTGGTGATATTTGGATCCTTGGCTTAGTGGAAGTAGTATAAATAGATGTTGTGGTGCAACGCTGCCAATATACACAGAGTTGCCAATGTATCAGATCCAGATACCCTGTAGGTCATTCATTAGTGACTGTAACTCCTCTGGGGTATGTGTGCTGTGTCCCTTAAACACATCCACTGAGTAGATATTCGCAAAAAAATATTTAATACCAAATGTCATTAGATCTATTTAAACAGAAGAGAAGATGGAGGTTTTTTTCCTCACTAGATGTTAAGATATAAAATGGAGAGCGGAAGAATATTTCTGACTGATACGAAGCTTACTCTATTCAGGGAAGCATCAGGACCAAAGCTTTCTGATATCCTTTATCAAGCATGTGTACTCCAACCGTAACATCACTGCTAGCATTAACACGCTCAGTCATCCACTGTCACTTTATCATTTATCACTCACATTCACACTGGGGGGGTGGCTTGGTGGTTAGCACATTTGCCTCACACCTCCAGGGTTGGGGGTTTGATTCCCGCACCCACTGTGTGTGTGTGTGTGTGTGTGTGTGTGGAGTTTGCATGTTCTCGGGGGTTTCCTCCAGGTACTTCAGTGTCCAAAGACATGCATAGTAGGTTGATTGGCATCTCTAAATTGCCCATAGGTGTGAATGTGGCCCTGAGATGGACTGGTGACCTGTCCAGGGTGTACCCTGCCTTTTCCCATAGATGGCTGGGATAGGCCCCAGCTGATCCCTGTGACTCGGGTAGTCCCGGAATAAGCAGGTATGGACAAGATAGATAGATTCACACTGGACTCAGACTCTGCCTCTCCCATTGTGAATTTCCTGGACTGTAGAAAATGTTTACAACATTTAAGTCTTTTTCCCAGAGACCAAAAAATTAATTTCTTCCTGTTTTTTTTTTTGTTGATGATTGAGTGTCTTTATCATGTCTCACTCCACAGTGGTGTTAATATAAAGCTCATATGAAAGGAGACACTCAGTGTAATCTTGTTCGGCTGTAAGATTCACAATTGTTTGTTTGGTTAAATTCACTTTCACTTGTTCAGTTAGATTCACTTTTCTTTGTTTCACTAGATTTATTTTGGCCCGTTTCACTAAATTCACCAAATTCTCTCTCGTAGCATTACATTTCCTTTCGCTCGTCAGACCAGGCTCACTAACGCTAGCATCCACCATGTTTGTTGCTGGTTTCTTTCACCTGATGGAAGCCTGTGCTTCTGTCTGAGCTGCTTGTCTAGAAAATTAGCAATAATCAACACCAAGATATTACTTCTTTTGTTTCTCTGAGGTAATGAGATTCATTTCGTTTATTCTCCTGCAATCTCGATTGGTTCGACTCACACGGTACAGAACGAGGAGCCGTGTTTGTTTTGTTAAAAGATAAGATGTGATTAAATAAGCTGTTATTTTGGGGAGAGCTTTCATTAGTTTGAGATCTCGGGATGTTGAAGAGTTGAGATCTGGAGAAAACAAATGGATTTTTTATCATCAGGGAGTATTTTAGCCATGATGCTCTCTCTCTCTCTCTCTCTCTCAAACTCCCTCTCTCTCCCCTCCCTCTCTCCCCCTCCTTTTCTCTCTCCCTCTCTCTCTCTCTCTCCCCCCCTCCCCCCCTCTCTCTCTCTCCC
>JAOTRN010000029.1:1812903-1830053 GCA_028566695.1 Bagroides melapterus
CTCTCTCTCTCTCTCTCTCTCTCTCTCTCTCTCTCTCTCTCTCTCTCTCTCTCACTCTCCCTGTCTCTCTCTCTCTCACTCTCTCTCTCTCTCTCTCTCTCACTCCCTCTTACTCTCTGTCTCACTCTAACTTTATTGGCATGTGTTATGGGACAATGTGGGCAAAGCTATTATTATAGGTATAGATTATTACATTCGTGTAATCTTTAAATCATTTTTAAGGCGAAATGAAGGAAAATTATTAAATAAATAAATAAACATAATAATAATAATAATAATAATAATAATAATAATAATAATAAAAAATTAAATAAATAAATGAATTCTCTCTCTCTCTCTGTCCCTCTAGACTCTGATCACAGTGTTCACAAATTTACTCAATTCTTTCTTTATTTTTTGGAGAATTCTGTCATGGCTCATTCATGATTTGCAGCTTGCTCCATCTTCACTTGGTCTCGATTTCCTTAAGACTCTGTCTTAACTACAGTCCTAATTTCAACACCCGTAGTATGTTAATCTTCTTTCCTCCAGTTCTATACAGTGTACAGTTTAACAGTTTACTGTATAATCACATGTTCTGCTGCCACCTAGAAAAGGATGAGTTCCTGGTTCCTACCTCAGGAAGTGTAAGATCTGGGTATTAGGTCTATTGTTTACAGCACTATACAAATATAACAGCCAAAATGTCCAACAAGGCTGCTATTGGTGGAGGCATCTGTTATTTAAAAAAGGTTTGATTTAGGATTAGACACTTATTAAACCTGTTATTTGTAGCCCATGGGACCTGAAAGCTAAAGCAAAGGATTAATATCTTATAGTAACAATATTCCACGAGTTATCTTGGTTATTAGCAATAAAGAGCACATCAGTGGAAACAGAAAAGACAAAAAAAAACACTGCATTCATTTTCAAAAATTCATATTGAAGGTTTTTTCTGTTGCCCAGTCAAAAATAAAAAAAGGATAAGGACGTCTTATGTTATGACAGACATGTCTATAAGTCCAACATCTCCACCTAGTGAAAAGGGCTGGGAATGAAATCCTGCCTGGACTCCTGACCGTCCTTCCAGTGACCATTGATGTATAGTATTAAAGAAGAAGCATTTGTTAGCACCCTGGCTAAGTTCTCATTCATTAACTAGCACACCATTAGCTCCAGTGTGCATGCTAATAGCTAGTTGTCATGCAGCAAACAGCGCTAACGTGCTAAACTCATTTCCTCTAAAAATCATTTTTAAGTTGTTTTAAGTTTTTTATTATGTAGATTTTTTAAAGTAGGATTTATAGTTAGATTTATAGGTTTAATAAAATATATATATACATATATAAATCCCGGTAGATCTAACCCGTGATGAGACGTCTCTGGGATTTATTCTTCAGAATAACCTTTTACAGTAGTTTGTTAGCTTGTTAACGCCGTTCTCATGTTAATCTGACTCTGCAGGTACGGTGGCCATAGATCTACATGACTCCAGTGACAGCAGCCCTGAAGGCTCTGGCCCAGGGGGTATGGCCCTGAGCACGGGCAGGACCGGACGCACTGGAACCCGTGTGGAAGTGGGTGGAGCCAACACCTTGGCCCCGCCCCCTGTGGATGACTCAGGTGAGGACAGGAGGCACAGCATTGCTCCAGTCCTGGAACTTGTGGATGGTGTGCACGGCCCCACCTTCGACCTGCTGGGGGACCAATCGGAGGACGAAGCGGGAGAGGATGGCAAAGAAGAAGAGGAGGAAGAGGAAGAGGAAGTGGCAGGGAGAGGAGAGCACAAGGGCCAGTGGTGGGGCATGCAGGGCGAGTAAGTAATCATCAAGGTTCAAAATTAGGGTTAGGATTTAATGTATTGAAGTGAAGACACAATAAAACTTATTGTGTGTGTGTGTGTGTGTGTGTGTGTGTTTGGAGTAGGTGGGTAAAGGGTTACCCATTGAACTCCCCGTACATTGGAAGCTCTCCTGCCCTTTGCCACCTCTTGCAGGAGAAGATGCCCTTTTGCTGCCTTCGCCTTGATAAGGTGAGAGAGCGTTTCTATAGAAACAGCTTACAGCTCACACTCTGGGCAGACAGAAGACCATCTACAATAAAGTCTGTCAGCGTTGAAGTTACGGACGAGTCAGAGTCTCAGTTTTCACGATGGAAGAAGCTAGTTTCTGACTAGAAATAAAGAAATAAAGCTGATATTACATACATGAGAACAGGAACTAACTTAAATATTAAACATGGCTATAAATGGATAAGAAGTAAGTTTGCTGTAATAAAAGACGAGTAACATGGAAATGATTGGAAATTCTCATGTCTTCATTATTACTGAACATGAATCCAGATTTAAATTCCAAAAGTGTTCACGCATGTCTTCATTTTTCTCTGGAGGTGTTAATTTATGCACTATTTGGTTGTTGCGGCTCTTCCCACCATGTTGTTTTGTTCTCGCCGTGTCGCAGGCGTGCCATCACATACCCTACGAGGACGCTCGCTCGTACGGCTTCAAGAACAAGCTGATCATCGTGTCGGCTGAAAGCGCCGGGAACGGTCTCTACAACTTCATCGTGCCTCTGCGAGCGTATTACAGACCCAGGAAGGAACTGAACCCCATAGTGCTCCTGCTGGAGAGCATGTGAGTAAAAATAAAAATCTATCCCGATGATAGATCACTTTTCAACTCCCAGGAAATGACATCAGGTTTAACATCTGCCAGTAAAGGAATAAACGTGCGTCGAAAAGATCGTATCTACAAGTACAATGCACATGAAGTCGGGATTAGTCTACGGTAAATTTGTTGGAATTCGTTTCCTCATCTCGGAAGCTACTTTGGGATATTTTCATTTATTATGTGTTTGGTTTATGAGGCAATTTTTTTCCAAGCAAAAAAAAAATTTTATTACAGTGGGGTTTTTTTGTATGAATTTATTACCGATTTTTTTTTTTTTCATTTGTGATGTAACACGTGGATTTCTTTGTTCTCATGCACAGGATTCTGCTTTTAAATTCCTACAGATGTTAAGGCACATCTGTAATGACTTTCTATGAGAGCTGTACTCATGATCCCACACACAGGCATGTAAGAGGGTTTGCGGAAAATTCGCCTCCATTTTGGAAAATCGCACTTCGCTTGATTTTGCGCTCATATCTGCGATCGCAAAAGTGCTAAATCCTGAAGGAATTGATATTTTACACAGTAGATTAAACATGTGAGAAACCTTATATGGAATACTTCTCACAAATTACATCTGAAATAACACTTTAAGTTCTGAAAAAAATCGTTAAAAAAAAATACCGATATGAATGAAAGCGCTGAGGAATTTTTCCGAGAATAATGATTGCGTTAGCGCTTGGAATATTTACAATGGTGACGAGCTGACTTCGTTTCGCCTCCACTTTAAAAATGAGTCTCACAGATGAGAAAGTTCAGACTTTTCTCTCCATAGCTCTCTTAGTCACCAGTCGTGACCTCATGTCCACCACACCACAGCAACTTTCGCCTGTGAATGAAAAGTGATTCGGCACACGACAGGACTTTAACGCAATCAGACGCAATAAAGCTCTGAGTCATTTCTTTCCGTGCTTCCCTTTTACTGATTCTAGCTAGGATTTCATAGCACGGGCTCCAGTTGTCAGTTTGGTAAATCTGATCAGAGACACCGGGGAGAAGACATCAGGTGGTCGTTGAAGTCACCTCACGTTGGAAATAATCAGCTTTCACTTATTTTATTCCTTTTTTAATCTAATTTTTTGCCGCTTCTGGAGAAACCGACCTCTAATTCAATTGAAAGAAAAGAAAGAACTATATCAGGGTGTATCTGCTCCTCAAAACTACTGTGCATGGTTTTTTTTTCCCCCAAACTATTTTAGTATTTCTGGGTATTTGATTCTTGGGTAAAAGCCTTTTTGCAGATTTAGATTTTAGGCAGAATCAAAGGCTGGATGCAAACACAAGGCTTTAATCATAAGACGTCACATAAATAGGGACAAAATGTACGAGGCAAAAAAAAAAAACAGACACAAACAGGAAATGCAAAAGTATTGGAACTAATCCAGTCATCAAACTAATACATATATATTCTGAGCAAATATCTCGCAACGAGGAACTAAAACCAAAGGGATTAAAGGGTGAGACACAACATACATCATGGGAAACAGGTGGACATCATAAAGACTAGTGTGTGTGAGAGAGAGAGAGAGAGGGAGAGAGAGAGAGAGAGAGAGAGAGAGAGAGAGAGAGAGCTTCACTGTGAGTCAGAGTCTGTGGTGAAGCTTGTGATGTAACAGGACGTGACAAAATTCCACAGTTAATACTTTCTAAATGAAATAGAGCAGTGAATGGCTCACGTGGTTAAAGCTCTGGGATGTTGATTAGAGGATCAGGGTTCAAGCCCCAGCCCTGCCACGCTGACACTGTTGGGCCCCTGAGCAAGGCCCTTAACCCTCTCTGCTCTGGGGTGCTGTATCATAGCCGACCCTGGGCTCTGACCCCAGCCTCTAATGTTGAGATTTGTGAAGAAAGAATTTCACCATGCTGTAATGTAGATGTGACAAAAATAAAGACTTCTATTCTAAAATTAGCTTCCGAGACGAGGAAACGTTCAATTTCAACAAGTTTACCATCACCTACGGCACTGACACCGAACCTGTCGATTTTCTCCTGTTTTCTGCCTGACACACCTCCAACTCAGAAACTCAGAATATCCAGTTACACACTCGTAATTACGACTTTGTGGTGGCGTTCAAATGCGTGTAAATACTCAGAAATCCCATCTTTCCTACATTCATCCATATTAGTGACGTCTCTTATGGAACAAACACCACACGGAGTTCACGTTGTTTTTATTTGATGTCATTCCTACAATGCAGAGTTGAGTGTCACAGTTTCACGGTCCGTGGATCCAACGTCAACCGTGTCGGTTTCCTCCGGGTTCCCGGTCTCATCCCAAATCCCCAAAAACATGCTAGAACATGTTCAAATGTGGGCATGTGTGTTTTGTCCAGTCTATATTCTTACTTTACGCCTCGTAGTCTCGTCTCCACCGTAACCCCGAGAAGGATAAAACGTGAACCGAAAGTGAAGGAGTGACTGAGCGAGTGAGCGAGAGTCATCAAGCTTTCAAAAGGCCACATCATCCAATCAAAGTACAAATTACACCCAATCTCAGTGAGATCAAACCCCGGCATGGCAAAAATATATAATTTGAGCTATTGGGTGAAGTAAATTGGAAAGAAATGGGATCGAGTGAAAACCAGACGAGACGCAGATACAGGTCCAGATGGAATGGCTGTAGAGTTCACTCTGATCTACAATTCTGCTTTCACACTGAGAAAAAAATTGTTTCTAGTAGATATAATCTTCCCTTATTTGTAGCTTCTGTGCAAGAAGACTTGCAGACACAAAACAAGGGTTTGTAAGTCTCCACTTCAGTCTGGAATATTCCACATCACGCACAAACGTGTGTCACACTCGCCGAACAAACCCCACCCCCAGCAGGCACAAATCAAACCACCCACACTAATGAGTCCCTACTCTTATTTCTGTGTGTGTGTGTGTGTGTGTGTGTTGGCTGGTTTGTTAACAGACCTGAAGCAGACTTCCTGGAGGCTATCTGCTGGTTCCCCATGGTCTTCTACACTGTGGGATCCATCGACAAGTAAGAGAAGCCTCAGGCATTTCCTTTACACCGTACACTTTTTCTTGCTAATGAGTTTAAAAATCTGTGTGTGTGTGTGTGTGTGTGTAGTCTGGACAGTCTGTTGCGCTGTGGCGTGACGTTTGCAGACACCATGGTGGTGGTGGATAAGGAGAGTTCAATGATCGCGGAGGAGGACTACATGGCCGACGCTAAAACCATCGTCAACGTCCAGACGCTGTTCAGGTGCTGCTTACGAGCTTGTACTGCATGAACCATGAACTCTTTTTTTTTACCACATAATGGAAATGAATATTTAAGCACATTTTGCGAAACATTTTTCCCCCACAGACGTCGACAGCTTGACCTGCAGATATCTAGTGTAATCCCTGGTTAATAATTGAGCAGAGCGCAGGATGTTATTACAGCTTCTCTTCTACAAAGAGACGAGCTCTTCATCACCACAACCATGAGCACTTCATTTTCATCTGCTTTACACATTACACAATTTTCACTGAACACTAGATTAGCTAGCTAAGCAACTACCAATGTTTACTAACAATACAGACTTTAAAACTCTTTTTAGACTCTTTCTAGTCTTCTGAATCTTTCAGTCACTCTTACAGTCCTTAACTAAATCAAACAAACTCCACGATATTCAGACTACTAAGTCATTTGTGTTTTTTCAAAACGGCGGCAGATTTTCCGCAGATTATTCGCCGAGACACGTCGCATCGTGTGACGTCAGGAAGAGGAGTACAGATGAGCAAGTCTTCACTGTTATACATTTAAAAGAAGAATCCTGTGCTGGTGATTTCACCGATTCAAGAAATTTTCTTCAAAAAACCAAACATGAAAAAATAAACTGTGCAAATCATAAAATGAATTGAAAAAACATGCAAGAAAAAAATCACAAAAAAAAACACAAAATCCTGGAGGAAATGTAAATGAAGTGCATTAGCTAGATAGCTTGGACGAAAAACAGTGACTTTTGTTTTACTTTGTAAGTACAGAACAGTTTTTTACTTCATTGCCTTGTCACTGATCCTCAACAACAACCCATTGTGTGAGACTGTTATTAATCTGTAGCTGATTTGTAACTTAACAAAAAATTAGTAGTTACCCAAGTTTGCCCATGAAAACATAAAAAAAAAATTGACAAAAATTCTGGTCAATAAGGCATTTCATGATTAGCGAGTAGTCTACCTGTGGTTGGGATGTGGTAGCCTAGTGGTTAAGGTGTTGGGCTACCAATCGGAAGGTTATGAGTTCGAATCCCCCCTCCACCAAGCTACCACTCCTGGGCCCCTGAGCAAGGCCCTTAACCCTCAATTGCTCAGTTGTATAAATGAAATATGAATGTAAGTCGCTCTGGATAAGGGCGTCTGCTAAATGCTGTAAATGTAAATGTCTAGCTATCTGAAACTTTAGCATGTTTAGCTAACTGAACATCTTTGAGAAAAGAGATATGTCTCGAAGTTGCTATTTTAATCAGCATATTTAGCAGTAAGACTGAAGTAGGAAATGGGAAAAAACTAAATAATAATTTGTGTCTGGAGTCATTTGGCACTCTGTTTACCCGTATCTGGAGCTTCATATTTAAAATGAGTCCAAATTCTGGTGCCTAAAGCGTGACTGAGATAACAGCACCTAGCAACGGTTGCTAAGCAGTGATTAGAGGGCTTGAGGTTTTTTTTATCTTTTTTTCTTTTTGTGTTTTCACTAACCAGTGTTTAAGTGAACATTTGAACAATTCGAGTAAATAAACTGTTTTAACCTGCAGGCTTTTCCCAGCTCTCAGCATCATCACGGAGCTCACGCACCCAGCCAATATGCGCTTCATGCAGTTCCGAGTGAAAGACCATTACTCGCTCGCCCTCTCTAAACTGGAGAAGGTCAGTTTCGTCTCACCGCTGCGTGCTTCTGCTGCTTAAACTCAGAGACTCAATATCATGCGACACAAGCAGTGTGTGTTTTGGTGAGCGCTGTACTGTAAGCTAATCAGTGTGTGATTTATGTCTCCACCACCATGCAGAAGGAGCGAGAGCGTGGCTCCAACCTGGTCTTCATGTTCCGTTTGCCCTTTGCTGCAGGAAAGGTGTTCAGTGTCAGCATGCTGGACACTCTGCTGTATCAGGTAACAGCCGAGCCAGTAATCCACACTCACGTGTTCTTCATGTGATGAGTTCAGAGCAGAAAGTGATATACACTGGATAATTAAGTCCTCTCTGTTGTATGTTGTGTTTTTGTTTGTGTGTTTAAGTCCTTTGTGAAGGACTACATGATCTCCATCACCAGATTGCTTCTGGGACTGGACTCCATGCCCGGCTCGGGCTTCCTGTGTGCAGTGAGTATGAACTTCATCATCATACTAATTAATAAAACATATACTTGTTATCTTTGTCATGATGACTATTGTGATGAATATTCTAATGTACCTATGATCACCAAGATCACAAGAACATTGATGATGATAATGATCATGGTAAAATTGTGGCAATCACTATGATGGCTATGATGACGATGACTATCAGAGCTGCGATGATGATAAGGATGACAATGACTAAAATGACTGATGAAGATGACAACCTCTGTAATGTTGACGATAATGGTGACGTCATGATGATGTCCATGACTATACATACTGTGGTGATGACGATTATGACTACAACAAATCAAGTCAAGTCAATAAGCTTTTATTGATTATTAACAATGACAACAATGACTATAATGTCTGTAATGATGACGACAATGATGTTGATCATGATGACCATGACTGTTGGGACTATGGTGATGATAATGACGATGACCATGACTATACATACTGTGGTGATGACAATAATGAAAGTTGAATCTAATCTAATCTAATCTAATGATGATGATGATGATGACTATATTACTGATATTTAGATGAAAATCACAGAAGAGGACTTGTGGATCCGCACTTATGGCCGGCTGTACCAGAAACTCTGCTCCTCCACTGGAGACATTCCCATCGGCATCTACCGCACAGAGGCTCATAAACTGCCCGTGTCTGAGGTGCACAAACTAATCCAAACCGCAACACAACACAACACAACACATCACAGTTTAGCTCAGCAAGCCACAACAAAACCCCAGGACAGCAAGATATCACGGATACTTTTTTTTTTAAAGAGTTTTTTAACTGATTTGAAAGCCTGACGTTATGTATTCCTTTTTATTTCCCAGCTTTCCGAAAAACACCAACGCAAATCCCTATTTAATTAAAACCATAGGCAATAATATTTAAAACCCATTTAGATGTAAATATTAACCTTGATTTTGGTTATATTTCACGTTTAATATCACACTTGAATTTTCAACATCTATACATATATATATATATATATATGTGAAATCATGGAGAATTGACATGAATCTTTTCTCAGTGCCCTGATTATTTTTCTGATCCTCATTCGAGCAGTAATTCCATAATAAATGTTGATTTCATATTAGCCTTTTCAAGTGAAGAAGCTCCTTTAGAAGACGTTCTGATGGCAGTGTGCTTCCTCCTCCTCAGTCTCAGGTGTCCATCACGGTGGAGGACTATGAGGACACTCGGGAGCTGCGAGAGCCTCTGCTCTGTCGCTCTGGTCCTCATCGCAACTCAACCTCATCTGAGCCACTCTCCTCCTCCTCCTCATCCACCCATGCCTCAGATCACCCTCTGTTGAGGCGAAAGAGCATGCAGTGGGCGCGGCGGCTGAGCCGGAAGAGCGGACGTGGGTCGAGTGGTGCCAAGGGAGCGGGCAGCGCTGCAGAGAGAATCACGCAACAGAGACTTAGTCTGTTCCGCCGGTCCGAGAGGCAGGAGCTTAATGCACTAGTCCGCACCCGCATGAAGCACCTCGGCCTCTCACCTTCTGGATTTAGTAAGTGCCTGTGTCTGTGTGTGAAATCAAAGACCTGTCGCATCAGGTTCCTCAGGGTTTGTTCATGTATCATGGCTTTGTAGAAACCCCATAAGGTAACTGTCTAACCTTAAGGTAACCTGGCAACAGATGAGATGAAGAGATGAGAATAAATATTCTAACCCTGTGTCTGGGGTTTGTATCCTACACCTTATAAACCATGGGTATTAATGTGAAGTTGCTGCTAAGAGACTTTTCTTTTGGGAAGGCTTAACACTAGATGTTGGAGTGTGGCTGCAGGGATTTGTGATCATTCAGAACTCCACAAGAGCAATATTGATTATCTCAGACTCTGAGGTTGCAAGGTCGAGGAGGCTCCAGTTCCAGTTCATCCCAAATGTGTTCAATGGGGTTGAGTCAGTGTCAGGGCTCTAGTGAAAGATGCTCTAGTTCTTCCATTCCTACCTTCACCTCCACACCACACTACATCTTCACGGATCTCAGGGGCACTTTCTGTCATGTTAGAAAGGTGTTTGATCCTCTTGGTTCCAGTGAAGGGAAATTGTAAAGCTAAAGAATTAAGAGACATTCTATACAATAGTGTGTTTCCAAATTTGTGATAAGACCACATTGTCAGACTTTTGGCCATATGGTGTAGTTAAATTTTTCAGTTCCTTTATAAGCTGTATCAACTCTGTGCTCTCTCTCTCCCTCTCTTTCTCTTTTTCCATGCTGTCTGGTATAAGATGGGATGACTGACCAGGGCAACAGACTCTCCTACATCCTCATCAACCCATCACCTGACACAAGGCTTGAGCTGCATGATGTCGTGTAAGTGTGACATCATAAACATGACAGTGCAAACTCTATCACACGTATTTGTACAAGTACATAGTACAAAGAAACAGGCCTCGGTGCAGTATAGAAGAAATCAATAAATCCATCACCTGACTGAGACCAGACAGAAGTAGCTGTCATACTGTCAGTGGGCTGTATCTGTGTACATTGAATTTCGGACTACTGTCATTTCTGCAGGATCTTAGCCACAGTTGTTGTTGTTTTGTCCTGCAGATATCTGATCAGACCTGATCCTCTGTCTCTGGTGCCTAACCAGGGGAGTGGGCGGAAACCTTGCGTCAGCAAATCGGACACGGATCGCCACCGTTTTAACACGCAGGACAGCACACACCTCTGATTGCACACCTACACAGCAGCCTGGAAGTGTGTGTGTGTTTGTGTGTGTGTGTGAGAGAGAGCGAGAGAGAGACCCAGAGACTGGAGAAGACTGGACTGTGAACTGGAACTGATTCTGATCAGTCGTTTCTTTTCTATTCTGAAGACTTGAACGCATGGACAGGTTACTTTTTATTTATGCACTGGTTTGGTTTAGATTTTGTTTTTTCTTCATTTTTTTGACGCGATGGAAGCCGAGGCCACGTAAGTGCATTTAAACGCAAGTCGTAATTTGTATTAGTCTACGTGCATGTGAATGTATGTTCAGTAGCCAACACTGCCGATCCATTCTGGACTGCCAAAGGAACAAGGCTGCCAAATGTCTGTTAAAGGAGGAACAAAAAATCCCCCGTCTTTGTCTCATGAGAAGCCCATCATGTTTCTTATCTGCTCTGTGGTCCATCTCAGAGAGTTCATTTATCACCTTTTTTTTTCATTTACACCCCATAGCAGGGATATCAGAAAAGCTCCCTGTGGCATTTCAACATGTGCCAGCCAAACAAGAGCTTATTAAACTGGCAAGGACCCAAATAAGTGAACTTTATTCCCCTCTCCATCTGTTTTGTCCTTCTTGAAGGAGACTGTTGAAACTTTTATGTTTAATAATAAATTAGGATAACTTTGGATCATTTCTGTACACCAGTCATCACTGTGTTGCGATGTTAGTCTTGATAAGGATTGTGGATTTGGCTCTTTATTTAGCTATTTAACCCTGTTACTTAACCTATTGTTTTTGTCCTTCGTCACTCAACTGTGTAGTTGTTGGCATGCGCAGAGAGGAGCCTGCATGCCAGAATCGCACCCCTACTGCTTTATGCTCAAGCTGGCGCCAGGGTACGGCTGTCTTTATTCAGTGCCATTCACACACAAAGGCATTATGTATGAAATAAAAAAAATAATCAAAACACCAAATCACTGCCTTTCATGAGTTTCATTGTGAAGCAAAAATCTGTTGATGAGAGACCATGTGAGTCACTGCAGCTAGAACGGAATCAGTATAGAACTCTGTTTTAACCCAGTGTAGAACCGCACAATGCTGCCCACTCTGACCACAGCCAGTGACTGACCACACCTATAAACTCCCACAGACTCTGACCACGCCCATTTGCTCCCACAGACTCTGACCATTCCTGTTTGCTCCCACAGACTCTGACCACACCCGTTTGGTCCCTTAGAATCTGACCATGCCCGTTTGCTCCCACAGACTCTGACCACACCTGTTTGCTCCCACAGACTCTGACCATTCCTGTTTGCTCCCACGGACTCTGACCATGCCCGTTTGCTCCCTTAGACTCTGACCATAACTATATGCTCCCACAGACTCTGACCACACCTGTTTGCTCCCACAGACTCTGCCCACACCTGTTTGCTCCCACAGACTCTGACCACGTCCATTTGCTCCCACGGACTCTGACCACGTCCATTTGCTCCCACAGACTCTGACCAAACCCGTTTGTTCCCACGGACTCTGACCACACCCATTTGCTCCCTTAGACTCTGACCATAACTATATGCTCCCACAGACTCTGACCACACCTGTTTGCTCCCACAGACTCTGACCACGTCCATTTGCTCCCATGGACTCTGACCACGTCCATTTGCTCCCACACACTCTGACCAAACCCGTTTGTTCCCACGGGCTCTGACCACACCCATTTGCTCCCAAATGCAAAAGCAAGAATACTTCTGTTCCCTCAACTGAAATGATAAGCAGTAATACAACCTTTTAGACTATAACAAAATTCTTGCCACAGACTTACCAAAACCAGACAATAATTATTCAAATTTCACATCATAGTTCACTGGAAGTGGGGCTTCAGAAACAAGAATGGCACTTTTGCTTCCTGTTCTTGATCACACACCTACACTTTGAATCTTTGTGAAGCCGTCACATTCTTTTGGCTCATGAATATAAATAGACACGTTTACTCAGATTGATCAAATGCTTCATCCTGCAAACACAGGAGATGACTCATCACCCCAGTGCTAATGGCACTCCAGTTAATGCTCTCAAGCACTATTAGTTACAATTAGTCACAGATGCAATATTTCATTCCTTTTTCTGTCTAGACTTAATGTGATGTCAATTTTTTAATGGATTTCGGTTGCTAAGTCACAGCCACTATCTATACCATCTACTGTAGGACGGAGAACAGACTGTGAGTTCTTCCAGCACTGGTGTATATATAAACTTTACTATACTGGGTTATAACGATGGGCCTTTTGAACCTATGATTTAAACTGAGAACACATACATAATAAATTGGATCTAATGAAAATCTAATAGGGTTCGATTCCAATTTCTGCCCTCTGCGTGTGGAGTTTGCATGTCCCAGCCCCCCCTCCCTCCAAGCTTCAAGGGGTTCCTCCGGGTTCTCCGGTTTCCTCCCCAGTCCAAAGATATTTGTTGTAGACTGAATGGTATCTGTATGCTGTAGTTTGTGGGTCTGAGTGAGTGTCTGTGATTTTAACCTGCCTTGTGCCCCCCTACGAGGGGCTCCAAGTAGGATCCTATGGATGGATGGATGGATGGAAAGAAGGAAGGAAGGAAGGAAAGAAGCATGGGATGATGGATGGGTGGAAAAAGAGAAGCAAGGATGGTTGGATGGAAGGAAGGAAGGAAGGAATAGATGGATGGAAATGGGATGATGGATGGATGGATGGATGGATGGAAAGAATTAGGGAAGAAACAAAGGAAGGGATGATGGATGGATGGATGGATGGATGGATGGATGGATTGATGGATGGATGGATGGATGGATGAAAGGAAGGAAGGAAGGAAGGGATGATGGATGAATGGATGAATGGATGGATGTAAAGAAGCAAGGATGTATGGATGGATACAAAGAAGAAAGGAAGGAAGGAATGATGGATGGTTGGATGGATGGATTGAAAGAGGAAAGGAAGGAAAGAAGGAAGGGATCATGGATGGATGGATTTAAAGAAGCAAGTATGGTTGGATGGATGAAAAGAAGGAAAGAAGGAAGTCCTAATATCCTGGTCAGGAATTTGCTCATTTACTCAGTAATGAACTGGTTTACTGAGGTGTTATAACAGAGTGCACTGGACCATCACAGAGCTGAGTGATTTACTCACAGGTATGACATCACAGAAGGAAACAGTTCATAAAGTGAGTCAGACATTTTTGGTACTGTTTATTTGAACGAACAAACAAAAACCAATGGTAAGAGCTCATTCATTCAAAACAGCCAGTCGTGAGTTCAGATCATCGGAAGCTCGTTTGACTTAACATGTGCCACGTTACTGTTGTTTGGCCGTATTTTTCTCATTAACACCTGGTCAGAGCCAGAGCCAGCTCTACTTAGGTGCACTGTCTGCCAAAACAAGCCAGTCGTAACAAGATCCTGAGAACACTTGGCTTTAGTGACACGGGATCTGGTTCTGTCTTTCAGGCCAGCTTAAACACGCTCTGTGTGTGTGTGTGTGTAAAGGAAAAACTCTCCTCTGCTTCTCTGAGCACAGACTGATAACACGGCTCTTTGTGTTTCATTGCTGCTGCTGTTTTTGGTACGAAGAAAACCTGTTTTTTGTTTTTGTTTTTTGTTTTTTTTATGTTTTTGGGGCTATGTATTCTTGATCTTTAGCTAATAATTCTCTATGACAAGAACTAACCCCAGGAGTTATCACAGAGGTTAGTGTTTCAGACCACAGCAATTTGACAAGGAGGTTTTTTTTATCTCTTTCTTTATATAACACATTTTACTTAAATGTTATGGATCCTGAAGTTCCTCTAATCACAAGCACTACTGCTGTCAGACCTGCTATTTATATTATTATGTTTATGATGGTAACTTCTGACCCATGAATATAAAACACATGAATAAAAGTAAATAAGTAAGTAAGTACTGGTATGATTAATGAATCACTTGAATGAAAGAATGAAGATGGAAAGAAAACGACTACATAGTTAAGGTGCTAATAAATTCGATCTGGTCTGTTGACTTGGATGATGTTACGCTGGTGTTATTTATCTAACGCTTTAGTTGTCTTGTGATCTGGTTTCCTTTGAGTTAGAGTTCGGTGTGTCTTCGTGATCACAGCAGAATAAACAGAACAGAATTAAACCTAGTGGAACGGATTTGAGAAAGAGGACAAGTTCTTGACCGCATTTTTATTTACATACTAAGTTACGCTCGGTGCTCGATGGATCCCTGCCTTCAGAGATTAAATAGCTCCAGGAGGTGAAGCTGCAGTAATATGGGAACAGCTAGGGCAGCTTACCAAGCGTTATAAAGCATTTATTAAATCATGGAAATGTGATTAATACGAAGTTTTAACAACTTTTTATCTTGTTTTTTGCATTCATGTGAATAAAATAATAGAAAAATATCATGAAGTTGTTCAAAAACTCCTGGTTACACAATTGCACTTGACCCTATAGTACACAGTTATAGTGAGGAAATGATTTAGGTCCCACTCTCTGGTGTCACTCAGATGAGGATCAGGATGTTCCTCTCAAGGTTTCTTCTTCATATCATCTCAGGGAGTTTTTCCTCACCACTGTCACTTTTGGCTCATTAAGGATAAAAGTTAGAGATAAATTTTATTTAAACTTTTTATTCTATGTTTCTATACTTGTGTAAAGCTCCTTTGAGACAATGTCCGTTGTTAAAAGCGTTATAAAGATAAACTGAATTGAACTGAATTGAACTGAACCCCTGTTACCAGAGGCCGCTGTTCCACACGGCTACTTTAACCGGGCAGATCTTTAGAGGACCAGGGTTGCTGCCGTTAATGTTGGCACCGGGGCAGAAGAAAGGGAACAGCCTCTCGGTGAATCGCTCATTGAAGGTGTAGATGGGTGTCAGGTCCAGAGGGTTGGAGAAGCTGATCTCACCAGCTTCAAAGTCCACCTTCACCCTGATTCTCTCGAGACGACCCATCAGCTCCAGCTTTGTGGGCGGAGACGTCATGGCCGTGTAAATGCCATCAGATAGCGCAATGGTCCAGAAACCGGCCTCTGGGCCTCCTGAGACTTTCCCTTTCCTGGATATAGACTCTCTGACCACGCCGATGACCCAGTCATTGTTGTCCTTCACCTCCACCTCCCAGGCGTGCCGTCCCGACTCGAAGCCCTCGGACCCCAGCACGAACACAAAGTGGTCAAAGCGCTCCGGGTTGTCAGGAAGCTTCTGCATCATGCCACTGTTGCTGACGTGGGTCAGGTTTTTGTTCAGCCTCAGGCAGGGGTAGGCCGTGTTGGCGTCTAGGGTCACCGGAGCTAAGAGGAGGACGAAGTACGTGATCGTTATGCACTACTCCGTATTTTTAATATAAAATGTTTTCAAACTTCCACTAAAAGGTTCATGAAAACTTTATTTATTTATTTATTTTTAGTCCATTTGTCTATGGAAAACAGACTTTCTGTTTTATTATTAAACAGATTTGGGGCGGAGATATACGCACATTCTCATTTCACTACTTATTCACACAGCCCCCGGCAGCCTGCTTACTTTTTCTAGCAATAAAATTAAATGCACAGATTAAAACATCCGACATGCACAAGAACAATATGTTATTATCTTATACTTTATCTCAGTTTTATTCGATTTTTTTAAACGAACAACACATTTAAAAGTGGAAGCTGATTCAGATTAGTTTTTGGATCGAAATTGTTAGCAAAGGATTAAATTTACATTTACATTATTTTCCAGTAATCCTGTATTAAACAGCTTTGGGGGCGGGGCTTTGTACAAGCTCAATTTGTGATGTCACAGTATCTGTTCAACATCTCTGATACAGCGTGTCCCAAAGTGTTTCACTGTTAATGATGCGGAACAGATATTAGATGCAACAAAAAATGTAATGAAATAATCACAAAAAAGCCTCAAAATCCTGCAGGAAGTGATGATGCTTCATCTAAAGCTCTGATCTCTGAGCCTGTGACCCTGAGAACGTGTGGAGAAGCTTACTGTATTCCACCATGGCCTGCATTTTCTCCCACAAGCTGAACTTCAGAGAGCTGACGTGTTTCGCCACATTGATGAGAGCAGATGGAACTTTCTCCGGTTCGTTAAAGGTTAATTGAGTCCTGCAATCACAGAAGATTCACTGTGTACATAGAGACTTTTAATGAATGTAGGATAATTCGATCAAAATATAGAAGCCAACAGTCATGCACACACTCACCTCTTTTTTATATTCTTATAGTGCTACAATGACAAAAAAAAGAAAAAAACAAGAAGTAAAGCATTGGATTTATCCTCTATCAATAATAATAATAATAATAATAATAATAATAATAATAATAACAACAAACTTCCTTCATATGTGTAAAATGTTATAAAAGAAATTTAAAAAATCCCCTGTAATATTATTATTATTATTAGTAGTAGTATTATTATTATTATTAATAATAATAATAATAATAATAATAATAATAATAATAATAATAATAATAATAATAATAATA
>JAOTRN010000029.1:1831442-1842049 GCA_028566695.1 Bagroides melapterus
TTATTATTAATAATAATAATAATAATAATAATAATAATAATAATAATAATAATAATAATAATAATAATAATAATAATTCATCATACATTATAAATTAGAAGAGAAAACAAAAAGTTGTCAAAAATAAATGGGAAAATAGGCTAATAATAAAATACACCAAATAAAAGAGACAGAATAATAATAAAAGGAAAGAATATAAAAATGCTAAAATATATAGAACTAAAATTAATAAATAATAACAATAATAATAATATTAATAAATATTAAAATTTGCATTAACACATTTTATAACTGTATTTTTAATACAGTTAATCAATTAATAATGTAATAATTGTATTAATAATTTTATTATTATTATTGTTATTATTAATATTATTATTATTGTTATTATTATTTTTATTATATATTCTAATAAATAATTGTTATTATTCTAATAATATAATATTATTATAAACATTTTATTATTATTATTATTATTATTATTATTATTATTATTATTATTAAGTAAACGTAACAGAAGCTGAGAGAAAAGGTAATTAAACTCTTAATGTCATTGTTTAAAAAATGAAAATAAAAAAAGTTTATCGGTAACATGTTAACATAATAAAAGTCCCAGACCTTCAGGAACACAGCTTCACTGTTGGAGAGTTCATCATCTATGGTTCTGACAGCGTGGGAGAACGTCAGAATATCTCGTGAGAGGTTGTCAGTGTTTTTCTTCATTAGCTGCAGCTTCTCCTCCTCTTCCACGGCCAGGAGAGCGATCCGAGCCAGCTCCTGTTTCTCCAGGAACTGTCTGATCTCTTCAAATTCCTCTCTGATCTGTTTCTCAGCCTGCTGCCTTTGGTTCTGTCCAAATGGACAACAGACATCAGAAAAAAGAAGAAGAGAAAGTCTTTTTATTCATCTGTTCGGTTGATGTTTCTCATCAGTGCTTGTGTTTAAAGCTCTTATATCATCAGTGTCAGGAGAGTTTCAGTGTCAGAAATTCTGACACACAGCCATTTAAGATGTAAACCGCTTTTGTAAAATTACTTGTAATTGTTTTGCTCTGGAAAGTTCTTGTCTCCGTTGTTACCTTGATGTGGACGGTGAGGTCATCGTGCTCCTGCTTGGCCTCGTAAAGACGACGCAGATTTTTCTTCACCGGCACCAGCTCCTTCTTCAACTCCGCCTGAAAAGAAGAGCACAAAAAAACACGACTGAGAACGAAAAACTAAATAAAAATAAATAAGTAAAAAAAAATTAATAGCGGTGAAGGATTTTGTGTCTAACTCACCTGTAATTAACATGTAAATGTAAAAGCCTGAACCAAACATGCTTCTACTCAGAACCCTCTGTGAAAGAGTCCAGTGTCTACTCAGGGTCCTGAAAGGATTCTTTAACACGCTAAAAAGCGATCTGAATTATTTTTAAATCCATGAGAGCTCCAGTAAACACTGTTACCTCCACCGTGTCCCCGGTGTTTAGTGTTAAACTTTTCAGCTTGTTGTGAAAACATGTCGAGATGAGAAGGAATGATGTGGGTGGACACACACACACACACACACACACACACACACACACACACTGCATTCTCTGTTGTCTCGGTTCTGATTGGTCGCTAGGTGTGGGTAGCACAGCAGCTCTGACAGCTCCACATCACACACTCGTTTCACTACGGTATCGTTTCTATGGCAACAGCTTACACACGGCAGCGCGGCCGACGCTCCACAGAAATGGATCCGTGTTTTAGATTATTTGTGGAATTTTGTCTCCGGTGTCAGCGACATCAATGTTAAAACGTTCAAAGTAACTAGAAAAAAATTCCAACGTGTCATAATTTGATTAAAAAAATTATCCGTAGTAAATTGTCGTTTAAGAGGAATAAAACATTTCGGATGTAACGTTTAAAGAAAAATAATCCACTTCAGGATCATAAGACCAAAGTACTGATGGCGTGAGGATTCTTCTACAAACAGCGTGACAGTGTTTGATTTCCTTTTTTTTTTTTTTTTTTTTTTTTTTTTCTTACATAAAGATGAGTTCACTAAGTAAATATTGTTATATTTAGATGATATTAGATAATTAATATTTAATTAGATATTTAATGTTCTTAATTATTATCACTGTTTAATGTTGCTATTTGAATGAAATTTTGAACTTTTTTTTTTTTTTAAAACAAACTGATGTGCACATGAGCATGGTTTATATAGAGGGTTCTTTTTTATTCATTTCCTAATTTAAATGCCATGTTTGTAGTTACCCCAGAATTAAAGCCTGGCCTTTTAACTGGTGTGGCAGCGTGTCGTGGGGTTTCTAGTGGTTTACACAGCTGACATTAACACTGTTGTCATGTCCTGTTGTTTCCTCTATCAGACTAAAGGTCAGTGTTGTA
The DNA here is from genome assembly GCA_028566695.1 of Bagroides melapterus. NCBI lineage: Eukaryota > Metazoa > Chordata > Actinopteri > Siluriformes > Bagridae > Bagroides > Bagroides melapterus. The sequence goes on from JAOTRN010000029.1 coordinate 1,833,820, forward strand.
GGAGCTGATAATGTCAGAGTCTAATTTTGGTTTGCACGTTGAAGCTCACCTTAAGGTCGTGTGCCGCTTCCTCCATGGGACAAATGCGGTGGCCTTGGTGCTTCTTGGAGGTGTGACACACGCAGCACAGCAGCTCGTCGTCGTCGTGGCAGTAGAGTTTGAGCGGCTCTCTGTGGGTAGGACACAGGTCTAACAGCTTGGCGGTGGTGCCGGGCGACGAGGGCGGCGTGCTAAATCCCTTCTGCTCCAGCGCCAGCGTCTCGCACACGTTCTTCAGCACGAGGCTGACGGTGGGCTCGGTGAGCGAACACCTCCTCCGGCACACGGGACACTCGCGCTTGGGCACCTTCTTGCTCCAGAACTGGTTCAGGCAGGTACGACAGAAGCTGTGGCTGCAGCGCAGGACCACGGGGTCAGCGAAGATCTCGCAGCACACGGGACACGACAGCTGGTCCTCCACGGCCGAGCGGGAGCTCGAGGTCATAGCTCGAGGACGCAGGATCGTCGTCACTTTGGGGTTCAGGAACACGCCGCCTCTCCCGGGCTGAGAGGAAGCTCTGGGACGTAAAGGCATCGCTCACTAGAGTCCGGGTCTAATTTTTTAAATCGCAAAACCGGCTTCGGCTCGTCCGCAGACTCGTACGTGAACGAGACGGTGAAAACGTGAGCGTTTCTGAGTAGAGCTGCCTTTTATAGTCAACATGGTCCCCCGATTCACTGACCACGTGGCTCCTGCGTCAGCCTGAGGGAAAACAACCTGTACTTGGCACATGGCTGAGATGTTTGGTGTAAACAGCACTGTTTTGGAGACTTGTGTTTGGAGACGGTGTTGACTCGGTGCTCAGGGCATCGTAAAGAACATGAAGAGCGAGAGTTCAGCTCTCTTACAGAAGCAGAACAAAACAGACATTATAAAAAAAACATACACGGTTATAAAACCTATAAAGACTCGTCTCATGTTTCCACACACAAAGGAAACAGATCTGAATTTGTCAATCGTCTGATTATCGTGTTTACACTCGGTCCACATCTGTAGGAGTCTGAAGTGAGGAGTAGAGTTTGGTTTATACACACGTTCACTCCGAGAGGATCGGCACGTGTCTGTCACACGTTTAAAGAGAATCCTGGGTCAGGAGGGAAAAAAAAGGACTTAAAAAACGCTGATTACGGAGAAACACAGAGCTGTGGAAAGAACAGAAGAGACTGATTCAGACCGTAAAACATTTTCCAGGATATTATATTACTTTGAAAACAACCATAAAATAAAATAATTAAAAATTTTATGTAAAATAATTAATTAATTTTAAAATTTATTAAAATGTAACCAATTAAAAAATTGTAAGTTTATTTTAAAAAATCAATTAATCCACCAATTGATATATTAAAAATGTTTTGTATTTTTTTATTTAAAATGAAAAAATGAGTTTGAAAACTTAAAGGGTATTTTTTTTTTTTTTTTGTATAATGAGAGGACGCACAGGATGTTGGAGAAAGTGCTAGCATGAGGTGTGGAAATCTCACTTCCTTCAGTATTCTCAATAATGTGGAAGTTATTTTAGGAAATTCAATTCAAATGTGATAAATGTGGGAAGGAAATGGGAAGAAAGAGGAAATGACAAGAAAATGAGTAGGAAAACTCGAACCACCCTAAAAATAAATAAATAAATCATACATATGTAATGGAAACGTGATATTCCTCAACATTTTAAACTGGGTCTAATTGAATTAAGGATATTAAACTCAGTTCTAAATAAAGTTAGATTTTTTTATTCACATGGTCAGTTTTTTTTTAAATAATATCTTTTCATATTCTAATCATTTCTAAAGTATAAATATATTTGAAATACATTCATTTTTAATTATTTTTTTTACATTTTTTAACATTTATTTGAATTTAATTTTCTTAGATTATAGATTTTTTTTTTAGATTCTTGTTCTATTTCTTATTTCTCCTTGTTCTCCAAATTCCTGTGAAAGACAGAATGCCCTCGGTAGTTTTTAAATAAATAAATAAATAATAATTTTTAAAAAATAATGATAAAATAAATAAGCCCTCAAAATTGGTGAAGTTTTATGACAAATACTGGCTGAAGCGTCTGATTCACACAGCGACGTCTCGACCCGTATTTGGAAATTTAAAACAAAACATTTTGTCTGCCGGAACGTTCTCTGAGATGATGCGTGATAAAAAACACCACGTTAGCCCAGATTTATAGAGTTATGATTAAATCTTGCGTCTAAATTAAATTGTAAGCAAATCATGATGGCGTTAAGAAAGACGTCACGTGATTAGTTGAACAGAGTCGATGTATCACGGGCAATTAAAGTGTCATGAGACCTGCAGAGAAACTCACGTGTTCCTGGAAAGAGCCACAGCTTATTAAACAACGTGAAGACTGAAGGAACAAAACATCCGGAAAAACACTTCTGGAGAACAGAACATTCAGGATCTGACTAGAAAAGGGATTTCCTGAGTTTATTCACGGCTGTAAAGCTGCTTTAAGACAAATATCACTGCTTTGAATTGTCACCGAAATGAATTTTTTTTTTTTTTTTTACGAATCACAAAGTTTGTCGAATTAAATCTGAGTTTTCTGTCATTTCAGTTTAAGTTTAAGAATTCATTTCATTCACGTTCAAAACATCAGAAATTCCTGCTGTGATGTCTAAATTCTAAAGCTTCAGTCACACCTGAAACAGCTGAGAAGTTGGAGGGGAACAGGAAATGACGCCAACGTTCTCCATTCGTACACAACGTGGATTCTGATGTGCGGACAAAATATTAACACACACACACACACTCACACACACACACTCGCACACACGCAAGTATTTATGTGATGTGAATTTGCAGGTCAAAGTTCAACAGATTTGAATCTTTGGAACGCAGCGAGATGTGAAACTTCTCACGTGCTTGCGTTTCTGGTCTGATGCGCCCGCATGCCGCGAGACCGCAGCATCACTCGTTTTATTGGACTTCAGTCTGGTGTCAGAAGAAGAACTGATTTTAACAGAAGTGGTTTTTAGCACGTCGCTCTGAATTTACTGAATTTAGAGGATCGTCATCTGACACGATGTCTGCTTTCAAAACAGGGGATTAGTCCGAAAAACAAGAACTCTTTAACAACATCAGATTTCCTGTTGTACAAATATTTAAATAGTAGTGGAAGAAGAAGAAAAAGAAGGAGAGGAAGTAGAAGAGGAAGAAGAAGGAGAGGAAGAAAAAAGGAGAGGAAGGAGAGGAAGAAGAAGAAGTAAAAGAAAATGAACAAGAGGAAATAGAAGGAGAGGAAGGAAAAGAAGAAGAAAAAGAGAGGAAGAAGGAGAGGAAGTAGTAGGAGAGGAAGAAGAAAAGGAGAGGAAGAAGAAGAAAAGGAGAGGAAGGAGAGGAAGATGAAGAAAAAGAGAGAAAGAAGAAAAGGAGAGGAAGAAGAAGAGGAAGAGGAAACGGAGATCTAGAAGAAAAGGAGACGAAGAAAAAAGGAATGGAAGAAGATGAAAAGGAGAGGAAGAAGAACAAAAGGAGAGGAAGAAGAAAGGGAGAGGAAGGAGAGGAAGAAGAACAAAAGAAGAATAAGAAGAAAAGGAGAGGAAGAAGAAGAAAATGAGAAAAAGGAGAGAAAGAAGTAAAGGAGAGGAAGAAGAGAAGGAGAGGAAGAGCTTGTTCTATTTTCACAGTGGAATAAAACTGTGGAACACAGGAGGAGGTTTTGAGATCACGTCACGTCACGTCACGTCACGTCACATCATCACAACACGTTTACTCAGAACCTCGCTCTAATGACGCTTCAACAAACAGAAAAGAAAACAGGAGAAAAATAAACCAGTGAAATTAGAAGGTTTGTTTTAATGAAGCTGAGGATTGGTGTAAGGAGTAAACATAAGCAACATTCCAGCTCCTAAATACAGGACGGAAAAAAGAACGGCGTTCCGATCGCACGTTCACGTTTAAACAGTGTTTGTGTTTGTAACAGCATTGATCTTTACTTAAAAAAAAAAATCACTATAATACACTGAAATAGGAAAAAGACACAGTGTCAACAACAGAGGAATAAAAATGAACAGCTAAACATGAATATTAAAAAAACAAACAAACAAACAAAAACAAAAACACGTATCAACCCAGCTAGATGTTGGGGAGGAGGTGGTTCCTCATCCTCATCCTCATCCTCATCTTTAATACTCGAATCATTTCAGCCAACATGCAGAACTGGAGCTAGCTGAAATATTATTTCGATAAAATACAACACTAGAGGTGAAATATTGTGTAAATAACAGTTTAATACTGATCCTGGGTTTGGCATTAGACCGTAGTCTTTATATTGATTAGTTTAGACGTCGACACGTTTAAAATGATTTACAGGCTGAAACTAGGAACGAGAAACGTGTGTAAAGAGGAAGTTAACAGTGCCGGGCTTCCTCCATTCAGCACGTTCCTGTGGACACTACGGAGTTCAATTGGTTGTTTTTTAATATGTTGTTCTGACTTTCAAGATTTTACATTAACCCGACCGAGCACGACAACGTGGACGGACACGATCACGTAGCTGGATGTTAGAATTTTATATGATTGTGTACACAAACACGTGACACACTCCGGTTCTAACGGTTTATATTTATTTAGCATTTCAATTATTTGTAAAATGTTAGACGCCTGAAGGTCAGTTTTATCTCTTCTGTTTCTTTCATTTCCCTTTCAGCCAAAAACCAAGAGGTTCTGCAGAGAAAGGGGGCGGAGCGTCCAGAGGATCCCTTATTCGTGGTTGCGTTTCATTTGTCGTATTTTTGACTGACGACCTGAAGCTAATTTTTTAGCGTTAATTACATAGCTCTTAAGAACTCCATGGAAACGAAGGCAGGTCTGTTAATCTGTCTTACAGGAACGATAATATCTTTTTAATCGCACTATTCTAGCCTTCATTTTTTTGTTAGAATAAGAATCAGACTGTTAGCTACCTGTTTGATCGGATTCTTGCTCTTTCTACCTGCCACTTTGGAACAAATGGACTCCGTAGCATCCCGCTCCATCACGTTAATGACGTCTACACCATTCTTTCAGCCTTCAGCTTTTCCAGTGTTTATACGCTGGAACACATCAGCATGCATCTTAAGAAATAAAAAATGTAAAAACTCCTGAAATGTAACTGGACACACATTCGGAAGCGTATGAAAACCTGATTATCTTAAGGAATGTGTGGAGTGGAAAAAAAGTGATCATATAAAGATGATGATGAAAGGAAAGAAGTGAAAACATGCTTTAAGGAGTCGCTGTAGTGTTACATCACATAACATGGTCCAGAACTGCACTGTGCATGCACAGGGTGTGTGTGTGTGTGTGTGTGTGTGTGTGTGTGTGTGTGTGTGTGTGTGTGTGTGTGTGTGTGTGTGTGTGTGTGGTGAAGATGCCGTGGTAGTGCAGTTTATACAGTGTAACAGTGCAAAATGATCGTCACAGTTTTATAAAGAATGAGAGTGAGAGAGAGAGAGAGAGAGAGAGAGAGAGGGCAAGAAAGGGAGAGAGTGGGAGGACGAGAGAGAGGGAGAGCAAGAGAGACGGAAAGCAAGAGAGAAGGAAAGAGAGCAAGAGAACGAGGGAGAGAGAGAGAGAGAGAGAGAGAGAGAGAGAGAGAGAGGGAGAGAGAGGGGGGAGAGAGAGAGAGAGACAGAGAGGGCAAGAAAGGGAGAGAGAGGGAGGACGAGAGAGAGGGAGAGCAAGAGAAACAGAGAGCAAGATAGAAGGACAGAGAGCGAGATAGAACGAGGGAAAGGGACAGAGGGAGAGCGAGGGAGAGCGAGAGAGAGTGAGGGAGAGGGAGAGAGAGCGAGGGAGAGAGAGGGAGAGCAAGAGAGACGGAAAGCAAGAGAGAAGGAGAGAGAGCAAGAGAACGAGGGAAAGGGAGAGAAGGAGAGAGAGAGAGAGAGAGAGAGCGAGGGAGAGGGAGAGAGGGGGGGGAGAGGGGGGGGGGAGAGAGACAGAGAGAGAGAGAGAGAGAGAGAGAGAGAGAGAGAGATGTTTACAGGTGCAGATTGGGATATTTGATAGTGTTTATCTGAAATAAATCCAGTTGATCTTTCCACTTTAGTGTCTTAACGCTGACCTTTCAGTCCTCTGGGGTCGACTCTGGGGTCACAATAACACACTTCACTATTTTGTGTTATAAAATATCAAAGCTGCTCCCACACCGTGTCCAGAATGACGACAGCTGAAGAGTTTTTTTTTGTCTGTAGTGTAGTTTAGAGTTTGTAGTAGTAACAGTGTCCTGGGTGTCAGCTCCGCCTCCATTAAACTCCTCCCTCTCGCTCCTCTTCACTCCGCTGTTCCCAACATCAAATCCGACCGACCTTCGCATCACCGATGGCACCCCAGACATCAAACACAAACTCGTCCGGGAACGCAAAGTCGCCAAGGTTCTCGTCTAAAGCCTCCGCAAACTCGTCTGGGTTCTTCTTGTCTTTGCCCAACTCCACCATGGTAGCAGCTGAGAGAGAGAGAGACAGAGAGATACAAATAGTGATACCTGCTGTACTCCCTGTACCACAAACAGCCTTACTGTACACAATCCAGTAATGTGATTCAAGAAGAAGAAGATGATGATGATGAAGAAGAGAAAAAACCCTTGTGTTTACCGAGCTCGCTATCTCGTATTCCCATGTAGTTCTCCAAGAGATCATCAACTTTTGCAATCGCCTTTTCTTCAAACGCTGAGGGCTGGAAGCAAAAAAAAAAAAAAAGAAAACATTCTGCTGAATTCTCTACTCTGATTGGTCAGAAGGTGTTGACAGGAATGTAGCTACAAATCACAGGTCTGTATTAATACACTGCTTCTCATATGGGTTTATTTCTATAGTAACAACACAGACATATTTTTTAAGTTGTTAAGCTATAGAAGAATTTAAAAAAGTGTGATGTGTTGTCATGATTATTGTGTACATACAGTAATTTACACACACACACACACACACACACACACACACACTTACCAGTTCCTCCACTGTTGCTGGTCCTTTAGATCTGAGTCTCAGTGTCCCTCTGCCCGTCCCCAGCTGTGCCCCTGACCCCGCTCTGCCCCCTGACCTCTGACTGATCATATCTGAAAACATGAGCACAACGTAACATCACACCACCTCTTACTGCCACGTGTCCTGCTCACGTGTAAGGCTAGAAAAATCTGTCACAGTCTAATAACTCTGAGAGGTGATGTGTGTGAACGGCGGTACAGCACACACACACACACACACACACACACACACACACAGACACACACACACACACACAGACACACACACACAGACACAGACACAGACACACACAGACACAGACACAGACACACACAGACACAGACACACAGACACAGACACACAGACACAGACACACAGACACACACAGACACACACAGACACACACAGACACACACATACTCACACATACTCACACACACGCACACACACGCACACACACACACACACATGCCCACTCACACACACATGCACACTCACACACACATGCACACTCACACACACATGCACACTCACACTCACAGACACTCACACTCACAGACACTCACACTCACAGACACTCACACTCACAGACACACACTCACACTCACAGACACACACACTCACCGACACACACACTCACAGACACACGCGCACGCACACACACGCGCGCGCACACACACACGCGCGCACACACACACGCGCGCACACACACACGCGCGCACACACACACGCGCGCACACTCACACACACGCACACTCACACACACGCACACTCACACACACGCACACTCACACACACGCACACTCACACACACGCACTCACACACACACGCACGCACACTCACAGACACACACACTCACAGACACACACACGCACAGACACACACACGCACAGACACACACACGCACAGACACACACACGCACACACACACACACACGCACACACACACTCACACACACATGCCCACTCACACACACATGCACACTCACACACACATGCACACTCACACACACATGCACACTCACACACACATGCACACTCACAGACACACACACTCACAGACACACGCACTCACAGACACACGCACTCACAGACACACGCACTCACACACTCACAGACACACACACTCACAGACACACACACTCACAGACAGACACACACACTCAGACACACACACACTCAGACACACACACACTCAGACACACACACACTCAGACACACACACACTCA
>JAOTRN010000029.1:1842675-1864436 GCA_028566695.1 Bagroides melapterus
CTCAGACACACACACACTCAGACACACACACACTCAGACACACACACACTCAGACACACACACACTCAGACACACACTCAGACACACACACAAACACACACACACAAACACACACACAAACACACACAAACACAAACTCACCAAAAGCCTTCAGTGGTTCCACCAGCTTCAAGATGAAGTTTTTCCCCCTCGGCAGTTCTTTGAGCATCTTAGCCACCTCGTAGTGTCGACAGCCGATAAGCGTCTGACCGTTGATGGACTCGATCATATCTCCCACGTTGATGATCTGGATCTGATGGATGATGCTGCCCTCTCTTATTCTCTGCAAAGGAAACCCAGGTCATTTTTAGCACATCCTGACTTCTTTCAAAAAAAAAAAAAAAAAGGTTTGCGTTCCTGTGAGCTCACTTCCTGTACCTTAATAAACGCATAGCCGGCACCATTGTCCGTGATCGTGAGTCCAAGAGCGTCCTCCCCTTTGAACACCTCCACTTCTTTCCTCTGACCCTTCACATGAGCAAAGATAAAGTCCTCCAGGCCGATCTGGCCGCCCAGCAGCTTGTCCATGTCCACTTTGTGGGTGTTTAGTGTACAAAACATAACCTGAACACAAAGAGGCATGGGGAGAGGTTAGTAAAGAGTTCAGACACATCAAAACAAACCAAATCAGAGGATATTTTTAAACACTGTGTGCGTGCTGAACTAACAAAGATTAAACAGAGTTTTGAGCTGATCGTGGACTTAAAATCCACTGTTCACATCTAAAGGAGCAGTGCAGCAGGATTTCAGATTATTTATATATAAAGTCAAACTAAAAACCAGAATTAAAAACAAATAAAAATGGATTATTAGATAACATTAGATTTACTGCTAGTTAAAGCTAATTTGTTCTTAGAGTAACACAGTCCTTTTTTTATGAATTTAAACATGTACACACAATTTACCAGCTGGATTAGTTGTGGCATGGCTGAACGTCAGGAATTATTGTGTGTGTGTGTGTGTGTGTGTGTGTGTGTGTGTGTGTGTGTGTGAGAGAGAGAGACAGAGAGAGAGAGAGAGAGAGAGAGAGAGAGAGAGAGAGAGAGAGAGAGTAAAGTAATGTCTGTGTTGATGCATGTATTCTTGTGTCTGTGAGCCAGATGGTGTTTTTCCGATCATTAAACAATTCACTATTTTACACATTTGATATTACAAATCTTACTAATGCCATAAAAAATGTTTTCTTAGAATTGTGATAATTCATTTACAAACAATATTTGATTTGATCAATATTTCAGTCTATTAATGATCAACGAGAATAGAGACAGTGCATCATATGGTTGAATACACACACACACACACACACACTCACACACACACAGGAGCTTAAACAAATAGAGTGACAAAAGTGCAGAAACATCACAGTAAATCTGAGATTTTCTCCATTTAAAAATGGTCTTAACGTTTGTAGAAATAAAGAATAAATAACTCCTAAATCCATTTTTTCCTCGCACAAAACTGCTCAGAGAATCACTGCTCACCTCTTCCGGTGGAATCGCGAAGGCTTCCCCAATCTTGGCGTAGAGCTCACGGACATTCCCGAATCCCTCTATGCGGCCTGTGGGGCTTCCGTGCGCCAGCTGGGTGTGGAAAATGAGACGAGGTCGCAGGTTAGTGGGCGGTGGAGGAAGACCTTCCTGTGTCACACCTTCGGCGATTCCGACCCGGCCGCTGTCCAGTCCGTCCACGTTGAGCCCGGCACGGATCGGCTCAGCTTCCTCGTTTTCCACCAGCGGAGATGCCTTCTTCCGTCGGCCGAGTCCGAGAGGCATCTTCGGGGGGTTTCTCAGGGTGTTCAGTAGTACGGCGGAGACGTGAGAAACTGGACTTCACACAGCTACAAGGTCTCTGGATGTACCTGGTTTAGACTCAAGCCATTTAAATGGAAGACCTGCAATTAATAACAAATAGTAATAAAGATCAGAAGGTAATAAAGATTACAGTTTACACGTTCCTAAATAACATAATATCCCTCTTTAGTTGATGTCGTATCAAACCAGTGATTAATGTTACACACATACACACACACATACATACACCCATCTTATTACAGCCTTATTAGATGGTAAGTAATGTGATCACGGTGAACTCTAATCGATTTAAAGATTTTTTTATATTAGAGACTGACACTTTATATAACGGAACTTAAATGCAACGAATCAAAAAAAAAAATTGGCTAAAAAAAATTAAACGCTTCAGGATGAAGTGTTCCTGGGAAATAACTGTACACCATCTTTGATTAGTTTCCTTCCACAGCACTTAACATAAATTCCATTAACATTTATATTAAGCAGTCTATAACAAAAATGATGGAATGTGGGAAAACATGAAGCAGGTTGTTATTTTTACCGAAGACAATAAAACCGTGAAATACAGTATTTCATTAGAATATCATACCGTTAGCCATCATATCGAAACACCTCATATTCAAAATATCGCTACACACTGGCTTAGATGAAGATATAATTTCTATTTCAGCTAGCTATGAAGCTTGCCAGAAATATTTTTTGTGATAGTTCGACTAATAAACTAGTATTTAAGACTAAAAACACTAAATATAGAGTGGATGTGAACAGCCAGTGTGATAAGTTTGCTAGTTAGAAGTTAGGAGTTAACTAGCAAGCTTTGTGCAACATTTCTAGCACACTAAAGGTCAAATACGAATGAAATGACGATTATACGACCCATTCGTGTTATTAAAAAGTCTCACATAACATTAATAAGGTTGACAAACTAAAACAATTAACCAGGACAAGTTTAAAAACCGGGCTGCTAGCTTGTTTAGCTAGAAAAAGAAACCGTTAGCTATTTGTTTTGTTCCTAGCAGCGATTTTAAAGACCTGCCCTAAAATAATCGATCAGACTCACCACGATAACGTGATTAAATCCTGTTGTTAGATCACTAAACTAGCAAGCAAGATTAAATGATCATATTAGACTAATTTTACACCCTCTACGCTGAAAGCTTTCCCATCACAGAACAAGATGAGAGGATGAGTTTCCGCTGGAATGTCGCCACCAGGGCTGGCTGTCCCAATTCGAGATGTAGTGCCCTATTTAGTTAGCGTGCGCTATTTTTTCCACACACCAGGGAGTGCGCGTGTATTAGGGAGCATTGAGGCGTTTGAGATTTAACCAGCCTGGTATTCTTTTTCTCTGCTCGTATTGGGGGCCCGAGGGCCAGTTTAAGGAGAAATACACTCCTACCATCTAGCGTTCAGGAATTTAAATCAAACACACCTTAAATCTGTGAGAAAGAAAAGTACGCACAAAATAAGCACAAAATACACCACATTACACTCCATGATCTCTTGCAGCACAATGACTGAAACCTCCTCTGACTTATACGGCACATCCATAAAATATATCTGAACAGTGGAAAAAGGTTATATTTGTTTTATCAGTCTACCACGGTGTACTGGAATTGAACCGAACTTAAGAATATGAGCTCAAAGTGCAGACTTTCGGCTTTAATTTAAATGGATTTATATCAAGTCATTAATAAATTTGCAATCTTTTAATACTTATTTGCAAATCTATGGCCAGTCTGGAACTAACAGCCATCACCAGACACCATGTTTCTTTTCTGGTGAAGCTTTGCCAGGCCTCTTCTTCTTCATCAGTTTAAATCTACAGTAAAGAGCACAGAAATATACTCTGAGTGTCTTATCCTAAGTTTACACAATAATTAAGTGTTGGAACACTAACATTGTGGAATATACTGCAGATTATCACCTTATCACCTGATTTCATCTGTAATCTGCATTATTTTTGTTGTTTATAGTCTTTTTTTTATACGCTCAGTGAAGGAGGCGTGGTCCAGGTGCACGTCAGGCATAGTGAAGGAGGCGTGGCCTGTAGTCATGTCAAGCTCAGTGAAGGAGGCGTGGTCCGTGGACGTGCCAAGCTCAGTGAAAGAGGCGTGGCCTGTGTGCATCTTAGGCTCGATAAAGAGGACATGGCTTACTTTCCTGTCACTCGAAGTCGATAATACAAATTTTAGTGCTGTAGTCAATGAACTCCCAAGTTTCTCCCAATGGAATTTTTAACTGGATTATTAGATAACTCAAATATTAAATTAAATACACCACTCGTCCCTGATTTTAACCGATTAAGCTGCATTTTAACTTGCAGTTACTGAGGCAATTAAATTGGTCAATGGCTAAAACAAATGCCAGAAATTAACACTGGTTAACTGCGCCCTCAACAGTCACACAATAAATAGATTGCATTACTTTAGGAAGTAGCAAAATCTGGGAATCCATCCATTTGTCATAACATGCCAAAGTAAAACTGCTAGTAAAAGAATGTGTGTAAGACAGCTTCAACACTCATATATTAGGCACAAATCTGTGTGATAACAAAAAATTAAAACGTTTAACAAGGGGTTAAATGTTTCTGAATGCACTCTTACTGCTCATTATTTAGTACAAGTCATTACAGACCCTCCACATGCATTTAGTACTAATTATTAATAAATAAATACTGGCTCTTCAATGCTTGAAGGATTTTGCATTGATGCATAAAACTTGGACTTTTACATACTTGTTTATTTCATTTGTAAAACAACCAAATGTTTGATTTGTTAAAAAAAAAATTAGCTGTAGGTGTCTCGACATCAAAGCCAACAAAAAAAAAATCTTCATTCATACAGAAGGAATTTTGACCAATGATAAAAATTCCTTCATACCATTAGACAAAAATCCTAGAATAGAGGGCAGGGTAGAGCAGAATTACTGGGAAAGCAGCTGGAGTGGTCATTGGATTATTGGTCAGACCTTAAGTAGTGGTTAGAATTCCTTTGACAGCAAGTGGAATCATGCCAAATTCTTTTGGTAGGGTTAGTAGGAATTCCTTATGTAGTACTCAGGATTGGTCAGAATTCCTTCATGAGTGGGGAAAAACTGCTCAAAATTGTTGTGGTCGCAGGCAGGATTGGACAGAATTCCTTCAGTAGAAGGAGGGTTTAGTCAAATTCCTTCAATAACGGAAAGGACTTCTCAGAATTCCGTTGAAAGTGGGTGAGATTGCTCAAAATATATACAATAGAGGGGAAGGAGCGAATTGGTCAGTATTCTTTCAAAGTAGATCAAAGCACACACCTCAGCTGTAACAGCTCGTTTTGGTTTAGGAAACACTGGCGCTCAAGTCATTACAAAAATATAATGCTGTATGTAACCCGTCTGAGAACACACTTTTATTTGTAAATAGAAGGTCTATAAAGATAACTGAAATGCGATGGGTTCATGACGTCAGGTTTTAAAAACAGCAAGTGGCCATGCTGCTGTGCTGAAGCTGCCCACCCTGCAAAAACTGCATCCTTTGATGCATTAAATAAATAGAACTGAAGAATAACAGTACTAATAAGTCATTAATATTTTTGCATACACATTATAGCGTTATCTGTTTTCAGGAGGTCAAATGGTCTTTCAAATGGTGAAACGATACAGGGTCGTGATAAGTAAATGCTCATGAGGAGGGTGTGAATGTACCTGAGACACACTCACAGTGCTAGGTGTAATGGAGGAAAAGTGGGTGTGGAAATGTGGAAGCAGTGGGAGAAGATAATGCCTCAGGATTCCTGCCTCCCCACCAAACCGCACATGCACACGAGCGTGCACACACACACATACACATCTACACACAGCTGTAGATCCTAGCTTCCACAATGAATGAGAGGAAAAAATCATAATACCTAGTAAGTGTGTTAAGAAAAGTAAAACAGCACTGTCTATAATCTTGCAGAAGCTGAAAAAAATGATAAAGGCAGCTGCATTTAAGGCAAATATCTCGTGTGTGTGTGTGTGTGTGTGTGTGTGTGTGTGTGTCTTGAGTGTCCGTCAGTGCTGTGCAAAGGGTTCACAGTGACATAACAAGTGCACTCAACAAAGGTAAGAGGTTTATAAATTAATACTGTGGAGCAGCCTGGTCCTGTGCAGCAGGAACGTTCGCTACCAACCACCCCATCTCTCCCAACACCCCTTGCCCCCCACTCAATCTACCCACACAGACACCACCACAAATATACTTTCACGGTGGGAGGATCTGCAGCAGAGCATCACGGGTGTTCTGGGTCACTTTGTCAGGGAACTTCACAACAAACTCCAGCACCATGTCTCCTCTCTTATCAGGACATTTGGACAGAGGTAGTCCCTCACCAACAACCCTCTTCTTCATGCCTGGTTTGATAACGTCACGACACGTCACGGTGATGGTCCGACCCTCCAGCGTCGGCGCAGTGATGGTGCAGCCACAGAGCGCCTGTAGATATTGAGAGAGAAAACCCACAAACAATAAAGCTCACTTTGTCTTCTGAAAATTTAACTGAATTAAAGCAGCTTTAACCAAGAGGTCACTCACATCTCGGAGGGAAATCTTTACAGGGTAGATGATATCAGATCCATCTCTGCGGAATATTGAATGTGCCTTGTCTTTTACAACAAACACAATGTCAGCGGGGATGTTAGTGGGCGTCTCGTCTCCCTCTTTAGGGAACGTGATCTTTGTGCCCTCCTTCCAGCCAGGCCTAATGTTCACAGTGAGGATCTTGTCTTCGGTGCGGACTGTGCGGCCATCTGGGTTCAGCCGCTTACGTGAGATCTTCATCTTCTTGGTGCAGCCAGAGAACACTTCCTCCAAGCTCACCTTGAGATCATGAATAACAGGTGGGTCTTTCTTCTTCTCTCGTCCAGCATGCATGCCACCGATACGAGTCTTAAAGGACCTGGGAAAGCCTCCCATGCCTCCCATGCCAAACGCTGCAAACGGGTCATCCACATCCATGTCATCACCATCAGCTCCATGGGTGAAGAACTGATCAAATGGACTGCGGCTGCCGAAGAACTCTGCGAACATGGCGTGTGGGTCTCCATGGAACGCATAGCTCGTCCCACTGGATCCACAACCTCCAGAATGGCCTTTAAGTCCTAGAGAGAGAGAAACAACCAATAATTTATTGAGCCCTTAAAAAATATCTTGTTTGTCCCCATCTGACTCCAGTGCAAAGCTGAAACTAGACCTTTTGGGGAAAAAAGAGCAGAGTTGAGCAGTGTGCCTGATACTGTGGCTCGGTGTATATAGACTGCTTTGCTTTCAGAGAGAGAGAGAGAGAGAGAGAGAGAGAGAGAGAGAGAGAGACAGAGAGAGAGAAGGGGGGTGATAGTAACATCCCTTAAGATGTATGTGTGTTGTAAAAGGTATTCAGTCCTTTTTTCCCCTACTACTAAGCTTAGGATAACTAATGAACAAATAAACAAATCCATTTGCATGCTAAAGAACGCCTACATTTTAAAAAATAACAAAATCCTTGCTGTTCTTTGATAAAGCCCCTGTGATAACTGCCGTAAAATCAATCAAATTTAAGGGGGCGCAGAAAAAAAAAAGAAAATATTTTGCTGCCTTTCAGAAAACCTTTAGAAAAAATGTTTGGCAACAATTTATTAAAAGCAAATACATCCGAGAGCAAATGTGTACGAGGTACTGTTTATGGTTTACTGTTTATGTTTATTTATAATAGAAAAAAAACAAAGAAATTTGAGAAGATATCCACGACATAGATCACCAGCTGCATTAAGATAATAAAATCTCAGATTTGTTGTCAAAGTGGAAACTGAGGTGTGGTAGATTAGTGTTTAAGGAGTTGGACTACTGATAGGAAGTTCCACCAAGATGCCACTATTGGGCCCTTGAGCAAGGACCTTACTCCTTAAATAATCAGCTGGATAAAAAATGAGACCTCTGGATAAAGCCGTCTGCAAATGCCATAAATTAAAATGCAATCTGGTACTGAAAAAGATTATTTTAAAGTGGGCGTCTAACGTAACTGTCACAGTCACGCCCATCCTCCAGGACCACGCCCCATGTTCATATACTGGACGTCACTTACCTTCTTCGCCGTATCGGTCATAAATGTCTTTCTTTTTGGCGTCGCTTAGCACATCGTAAGCTTCTGCGATCTCTTTGAATTTATCCTCTGCTCCGGGGGATTTGTTTTTATCCGGGTGATACCGTAACGCCTGCTTTCTGTACGCTTTCTTAATCTCATCGTCAGAAGCGCCTTTCTGTATGCCCAGCACTTTATAGTAATCTTTACCCATTACAAACAAATATTCGCGTGTTAAAATATTATCGTAAACTCACTAACTGTCGTGTTAAACTGCTGTCGGATCCATTGCGAGCTTATTAAATCAGATTTCGAGCGAATTTTACCATTAAATAACCGGCGTTCAACAAAATGAGTGCAGATTTCTCTTTCTTTTTCAACAAACTCGTCGTGTTTATCCTAAACAAAACACGCTGTAATACTAAAGCGTTAAAACATCCACTCTGGGACTATTAAAAGTTTTTCCGACCGTCAGGGGAAAAAAAAAACCTCGACCTCGAATTCGAGAACTCGAACCATCATTTGAACCAAAGGAAAGTTCGAGAAAATCTCGTTCCTCTACTTCTGAATGTGTGACGTGTTTCTGAGTTCGAGAGCACACTGCCACCTGCTGGTCCGGAGCCGTCAATCAACGAGTCCTGCACGAGTCCTGCCCCTTCTGGGCTGTGATTGGCTGATTATACAACTTTATTAATAAAATAAAATGACAAAGCAAATATTTTACTCTATACTCACACGTAACTGGAGAATAAATAATGGATATTATTATTATTATTATTATTATTATTAATAATAATAATAATAATAATAATAATGAAGTAACTTTCATCTCTGTTCTATTTTCATAAACATTTCTATATTTTTCATAAAATTCTATTCTATTAAAAATAATACAAATATATTCTCCTTAACCTCTGTCCATATGTTTACACTGCCCACTTTTCTACTCAATTCTATTGTATTGTTGCAAACATGTAATCAACCATCAGTAGTAGTAAATGAGTTAAAAATGTAAGTTGCTCTGGATAAGGGAGTCTACCAAATGCCATAAATGTACTTTGAGGTCTACAACTTGGAATGTATTGCCAGAAAGATGTACTTGTGGTCAGCATGGACACATCGTTCCAGTACCAGGACTTACGTTCCTTGTGATATCAGGGACTTGAAGTCATTGGCAAACACTGACTTTTTAATGAAAGTACATTTTACTCCATGATGTAAAGGCCAGTGATGTATCCAGACTGTCATTAAGCACAACTCCAATGATTGTCGACAGCTGATGTAAATTACAAGGACCTCTTTGAAAAAACATCCTAACTCGATGTACTTTGCCTGCCATTCTCTCTCATATGATCAAGCTATAAATGACTGTAATACGGTACTGTATTGGCCGAAACACAGAAGCCCTTCTGGACAATTTGTCTGCTCATCTATGCCAGGTTTAAATTGTTGACACAGTGATTAGAAAACTCCAGAGGGCAGCAGTGTGTCCTTCAGTCTTTGTTGGATGCTTGGCATGCTGACGGATATGTAATTGATGAGAAGGAACCTGCCAAATATATCAGCTACACGCTAAACCTTACACCCGACCTCTTCGTAGGCTGGCAGGGCACTAGGACCCAGATGATTATGGGGCAGAAGAATTTCCCAGACTCATTACTTTTACACACCAAGTTCATTTCCACACGCCATGTCAGTCTTCTACTTTAGAGCTAAACCATAGTGATGGAGCAAATGAAAGTGAATCGGCTCAGATATACAACCACCAGAAGACTGTTACAGGTGTTAAAATGCTGAATGTTTATCACAGGGTTTTCCACATATGTTTTAGACTCTAGGATACACAATATAATACAATGGTTGATAAAATGGTTGTCTAGAAGAGGAATCACCAAACTATACTGGTTCTTCACAGCCAGGTTGTTCACGGATATAAGCTATAAATAGCATGTCTTGGAAAACATTAAAGTGACAGAGGCCAGGCAGCATTATGCTGTATGTGGCCAGCTATTCTCTATAGAATCTCATGGCTGTGAGCCCCGTGCTTCAGAATAGTCTTCACAACATCAGATCTTCTGCTCGGTTGGTCCGAGGTCTGCAAGGTCACCCAGCTGGCCTATGGAGAAGGCATGGAAGGTATATATTTAGCCTGGTGTGAGGCGTGTTGTGGATAACACGTCCTGGGGCTCTTGGGTTTCGTGTTCAGAGGGCATTTTGCAGGTCCCGGGGGGCACGAGGAGGAACGTGGCAGCCCCCCCAAGTGTTAAAGACAGGCACCATTTTCCCTTTGCATTGACGATCACTTTATGTGTGACCAGCATCCCAAAAACACCTCTCGGTTTCAGTGTGCCGTCCCGTCACTGTCTCCTTATGCTCTGGCTGAACAGAGTGGAGTGAGCAGCTCACTGTCTTACATTGTGGAGAAGCTCCAAAACTTCTGTTAGTTTTCCTTAAATTGACTCAAGGCGGGCATAAAGAACTTTATCAGGGCTCTGAGTTACTCACCTCAGGTCTTGCTGTGTTTGAGGAGGAGCGAACATGGATGTCCTGGCTTTAGAAGCTAAGGGGGTTAAGTCTGAAGCTCCACAGCCTTCCACTAAACCCAGACCTAAAGCACCCAAGAAACCTAAACGAATTGTTTACTTCGAGGTGGAGATTCTGGAAGCTAAGACCAAAGAGAAGCTGCTGCTCCTGGATAAGGTAAGTCCAATCTGTGCATGAACATGTTCTTCACCCCATAAAAATATAATAACTGGAGATTTTTAAATAGTGTCAAATAAATCAAATAAATCAACTCTTTAATGAATCAATATTATTTAGCTTGATAAAAACATATATTGGTTCATTTTAATATATTTTTTAAATATTAAATAACAATCATTCCAGATATTTCAGTCTTTCCTACATAATTCTACTTTTTTGATATTTGAAATTATTTGAAGTTGTTGATATTGATACATTTAAAGATATTATCTAAAATCCCTTTTTTAAATGAATAAACAATTTTTAGGTTTGCTCATTAAATATGCATGCATTAATATTTTATATTTCTTTGAGAGATCTTTTTTTCAGCATGTTTTCGTCCTTCATTGTTCCCTGTTTATCTGAAATTAACCACGTATTCTCGGTTACAAATGTTAAAAGATTCATTTCATTTTGACTTCATTTACTGAATATACAAGCTTAAATAGAGACACATGTAAGCAGCTATAACCGTCCTGAATCCTCTCCGCTGGTCTCCAGGTTGAACCATCAGCTACTATTTTGGACATAAAGTCAATGTTCCACAAATCAAGTAAGTCAGTGTGTGTTTTATGTTGTCATCGAGCATGCTAAGCTGCTGGCAGTGTGATTGTTTAATAGTGAGGTTCCCTCCCTCTACTAGATCAACGCTGGTATCCTGCCAGACAGTCGCTGTGCCTAGACCCGAGTGAGTGGATCCCGTTTCACACTGATTTATAAAGAGCTGAGTGTGTTAGTGTGAGCGCTCTGTGAGACGGTAATAACGCTGTGTCTTTACTGTCAGAGGGAAA
Organism: Bagroides melapterus; assembly: GCA_028566695.1. NCBI lineage: Eukaryota > Metazoa > Chordata > Actinopteri > Siluriformes > Bagridae > Bagroides > Bagroides melapterus. The sequence goes on from JAOTRN010000029.1 coordinate 1,854,130, forward strand.
ACCTTTGAAGGATGAAGACGTCCTTCAGCAGCTTCCGGTGGGAACCACAGCAACCTTCTACTTCAGGGACCTGGGAGCTCAGATCAGCTGGGGAACAGTGAGTGGGGATCAGAAATCAACAACATCTAACTAGATTTGATTTAAACAGGTAGATTAGGGTCAACCATCAACATTGCTGAACGTCTACCACCAAATCGGTGAGACAAGTGCATATCAACACAGAGCTTACTTCAGTCTCTTCCTGGTTCAGCTTTCACTCACCTTCCTGCTACCGTATCCACTTTCTCAGTACATATAATCTCCCTGACCCAGTTTCCACACCAGATGTTAATCTCTGAGCCCCACAGTTTGCAATCAGCACAGCATGCTCGATCTCTGATCTTCACCACCCTGGAAAAAAAACAAAAACTCCAGATTCTCATAGACTCAGGAGTCACAGCACCGCTTCTGTCCTGTACCAAGCCAGACAACAACATTGTAAAGATTCCAAACAGCGTAGGCACGTTAGTTTCTGCTTGGGAAGCTGTTATGTTGTGCTATGTTTGGTGCCAGAGAGCTTTGCACTATCACTTAATAGCTGGGACTCAAATGGCAAACTGCACACTATGTTCTTCCACTCAAAGAAACAACTCTGAGGAACCATAGCTAGAAAGAACAGGAGGATTCTAATGTAGCTTTAGTTATGGAAAACACACGTATAAATTATTTAGTCCTAGATCATGGATTAAACACTTAAATGGGTTTAAGCCAAACCTTAATAATTGAAAGACAAGCAGGAATATAAATAATATGAACTTGTACCTTGGGAATGTTTGCACTAAAAACAGAAATGATTCATTATTCTGCTGTCAGGTTATCTTTTAACTGAACGTGGCAAACATCAGGTTTATCACCTGGGAGTTACGATAAGTGAGCACTCCATGTGACTCCACGGATGCCAATACTTATATCTTAAAACTCTGTTAAACGTAGGTGAGGTAGTCTCTAGTAGTGCTAGTAGCTAGCTCTAGTAGCTCTGTGTGTATGTAGTACAACACAACTAACGTAGTGCAGTATATCCGATGTAGTGAGCTCGTATAATGAATAGGAACTCCTAGGGAATTTTATAAGATGGACAATTTTATTTGGCTCACAGGAAGAACAAGCAACGTTTAATCAAGCTTTAATTCATTCATTCGTTTATTTATTTATTAATTTATTTATCTTTAGTAACAGTTTTATCCTAGTCAGGGTCGCTGTGGATCCGAAGCAGATCCTGGGAACTCTGGGGCCAAATAGCCCTTTTGGTGCTTACAGTGCTCCAAAGCATGCAGCTCATCCTGTCTCCCCATTTCCTTTGTTCTGTCAGGTGTTCCTGGCCGAGTGTGTGGGACCGCTCTTCATCTACCTGATGTTTTACTTCAGACTGCCTTTCATCTACGCCCCCAAATATGACTTTACAACCAGCAAACACTGGGTTGTGCAGTAAGTATCTGACATGAAAACACCCGGAAACATGAGAATTGTTGGTGCTGTTACGTTTAAGCTCTGGTGTTGATGGATGTGAGTGTTTCTGGGCCAGAAAATTCCTTTGCCTAAGCTGACACTTTGAACTGTCATGGATGAGCTTCTGAAAAAGCATTCCTCACAGAAAGACTTGCAGTCATGTCTCTGTGTCCTTTCTCTAGCATAGCGTGTTTGTGTCACTCCTTCCATTACGTCAAGAGGATTCTGGAAACGTTGTTTGTGCACCGCTTCTGCCACGGAACCATGCCGCTGCGCAACATTTTCAAGGTGAACAAAAGCACCAAATGTACTCCAAAAACTCCAAACGTACTCCAAAAACTCCAAACGTACTCCAAAAACTCCAAACGTACTCCAGAAACATCAGATGCATTCCAAAGTACCCTAAAAGTGCTACATGTACTTTAAATATACTCCTAAAATGCAAAATATGCTCCAAATGTACTAATGTACTCCAAAAACTACAAACGTACTAAAAATGTACTATAAAAACACTTAATGTACTTTAAATATACTCCTAATATACTAAATGTACTACAGAAATGACACTTTTTTCCACTTGCTAATCATAAAAGTACTTCAAATGTTTTTAGCCAGCTAGCTAACAGATTTCTGAAACTATTTTGTCCTACTTTGTCAAAACATTTTTATTTTCTTGTTAAAATCTTGCTAGCTAGACAGCTAACATGCTAAACTCACAGGATTTGTTTTAGTCCGAGACGATTATCAAAATGAAATCTTCTACTTCCAGCTCTGTAACTAACATAGACCAACCTGTGAAGGTTTTGTAAGACGTTTAATTCAGATCCATAAATCTTCATAACAATATATGCCACACTTAAATGTTTATAAACTTGCTGCTAGCTAGCTGCAAACATGAGCCATCTTGACAGGATTTCTGAGGTGATTTATAGGAGTCATGCTCATAAATATAATCTCGATAAAATGATCATTTTACTTGCTAACTTTACAAGAAAGATAATAAAATCTGAAATATTTTAATATCGTCTCTAAATCACGAAACATTTTATTCTTCACACCAACAGTAAAATGTCGGTTGGAATTCTGGCCTCTATCAAATATTTTGCCCAAAGAAAATATTTAAGCAGGTAAGAGATGTAATTTAAGATACTTTCTCTTTCAGAATTGTTCATATTATTGGTTCTTTGCAGCCTGGATGGCCTACTACATTAACCATCCTCTCTACACGCCGCCATGTAAGTAACAGGTTTCATCAGAAACTTGTGTGTTTATTTTAGCTTCAGATTTCCAGAGCACTAAATCCCGAGTGTGTGTCTGATTACAGACTACGGCGAACAGCAAGTAAAAACGGCACTTGGGATATTTCTGGTGAGCGTAGCTTTAACGAACATGTTCATGCAGTTGATTTATTCATCATCCTGTCTGACTTTTCTCTTCATGTTTCTTTAATCTCTGTAGTTTTGCCAGTTGGGGAATTTCTCAATCCATGTTGTTCTGCGCAATCTCAAACCTCCTGGTAAGAGCCTTTACTCTTTTTACTAGAGACCTGTTGTGTCCTTGTTGATGACTGAACGTTTTTGTCATGTCTCATTGGTCCACAGTGATGTTAATATGAAGCTCATATGAAAGTAGACACTCAGGAGTTTCATCACTATTTCTGTTTTTCTCAACAATACTAGAAGTGACATATTCAGAGAAAAGTTCCAGAAAATTAAAAAAAAATAAAATAACAGTTCATATTTTCCACACAAATGTTTGTATCCTCAGAGTAAATGTTGATCTCAAACCCATTTCTGTTCTCTGAGATGTCGAGTGTTTGTTCATCTAAAAATCAGCTCAGATTTCTCTTCAACCCTAAAATTCAGTGTAAGATTATCAACAGAGGGAAAAACAGACGTCTAAAACACATTGAAAGACCAACAGAGTCCTGATGACATTTTAGATCAGATTCACACACACACAACATCAGACGTTTCTTTATACTGAATGAAAATGTTCCGTAAGTTGAAAGCCAGTGTACTGGTGATGTAGTCAAACGGTATTGTTTCTAAGAGCTCGTTATCATAAAGACTGTCCTGCTGCTCATCACTAAGTCTTTAATCACACTTAGTGCTGCTCGTCTTTACACTTCATGTATTGATGATCCCACTATCCCGAGTCTCCCAGATGAGGATTTGTCCTTTTTTGAGTTAAGGTTTGTTCCTCACGTCGTCTCAGAAAGCTTTTCCTTTCCATTGTCGTCTCTGGTTTGTTCATTCATCTGTAAAGAGTGAACTGAAGTCATTTAAAAAATCCTAACACTTTGTTTTGTCTTCCAGGATCTAAGACCAAGAAGATCCCATATCCAACCAAGAATCCCTTCACGTGGATCTTCATGGTGGTTTCTTGCCCAAATTACACCTATGAGGTAAGGCCCATAATCAGGAGGGAAGGGAATATCATGACGTGAAGCTGTTTGTGTTTTAAAAAGTCACCGTCATCTAATTCACATGTTCCCAACTCTGCGCCTAATCGCTGCTCTTACATTACAACAAACTTCAACTCAACAGCACGAAACCTCCTGAGCACAACTTCTTAATGAGATTTACTGCTGCCCTCTGCTGGACATGACAAATAAAAGCGGACATTCTGTTAGATCCCGAGAAGGAATTTAGGTCCTCCTGCAATGCTTTCATTATGAAACGTAATATTACACATCACAGTACTTTTAAAATCATTCCCAGGACCACTTACACAGTGAATCCGGATCTAGTTCAGTTGTAAACACGCTTTGCTCCTTATATAGTAGTTGTAGTGGAGCAAATACACAAACTTAATTAACATTTTATTCAGATCAGTAGTTTCGTAATGAATGTTTTGATAGAAAGATCCAAAACAAATCCATAACGTAATGAGGACAGTAATGGAGTTTGTGTTTGTTATTGTGTTATCGATTTGATATTTTCAGCATTTTGTGAGATTTCCCTTTTATGGCGTTTTGTGGGCGTGGTTAATTGTAACCCTATGATCCTACTAGCAAGCAACAAATCGACAAGAGACCTTTAATTGTCCATGTGGGACTTAGAGCCGCAATTTCAGCCACAGCAGCAAAAGTAAAAGAGCGACAAGCGACACGTGCAAACTAAATTTAACATTTTATTATTTTAAAATGTGATCCACACTTTTTTGTGTGTGTTATACTTCACAAATTGTGTGGCAGCTGGAAAAACCTCTTCACGTGGTGATGTTTTGTACAATAATTCAATTCAATTCAATTCAACTTTATTTGTATGGCGCTGTTAACAATGGACATTGACTCAAAGCAGCTGTACAGAACATAAACATAATAAAAGGTTTAAAAAATACTAGATTTTACAAAACTTAGTAAATCAAGATTAATAGCTATTTACTGTATATAGAGTGCTTGTATTTATCCCCTTTGAGCAAGTCTGAGGTGATTGTGTGACTGTGGCAAGGAAAAATTCCTTTAAATGGAAGAGGAAGGAACCAGACTCAAAAGGGAACCTAGTCCTCATTTGGGTGACACTGGAGAGTGTGAATTAAAAAATATACATTCCGATAATTGTGTATTAGTCAGTTAGGAGGTCGTTGTCCTCGACGGTGTGTCCATTTCAAATGACCTAAAACTCCATGAAGCAGAATCCAACTGGAGCTGGTACGTCTCCAAATGCACCAGGATCCTAGCAGGGCTGACCTCCTCTCAATGAAACTCTGAAATCTTCATGAAGTGGAACACAGCTGGAGTTGGAGCGATCTCGGAATACCTCGGGATGGGTCGAAAAAAGAGAAACAGTGGAGAGTTTCACTCTCTTTATCTGTCATACACACACTGTTCTTCAGATAACAGTAAACAGATGTGAAAACATTCATCCTTTCTTGTTTTTTTATTAACTCATTTTCCAAAAGGCCCCAAAATACCTTTTCCTCTTCTTTTTCTCCTCACATCTCACTCCACAGTGGTGTTAGTATGAAGCTCCTCTGAAAGCAGACACTCAGGACTTTAAGAATTTGTCATGTTTCATCGCTATTTCTGTTTTTCTCTACAATATTAGAGGTGATATTTTTTTATAGGAAAGTTTAACAGCTATTTTTTTTGTTTCTTCAGATGAAATGTTGATCTCAAACTCATTTCTGTTCTCTGAGATGCTCTGAGTGTTTGTTCTTTTAAAATTTCTCTTCAACACTAAAATTCAGATGACATTTTGGATCAGACTCACAAACACAACATCAGACATCAATGTCGTTATAGTGATTGACAACATCCTACAAGTCCATTTCCGTTCTGCTCGCACCATGGAGCACCAGGGAGCTGGTCAAAATGGATTCTAATTGGAGAGATTTGATTATTGTCATATGTGTGCATTGTGTTTCACTGTGTTCTGTATATAATCCTTTCTGTAAAACTCATTGTGTGTTGTGTTGCGTTGTGTTTTCCTCCCGTAGGCAGGCTCCTGGCTGGGCTTCACCGTGATGACTCAATGCGTTCCTGTCGCCTTCTTCACCATCATCGGCTTTGTGCAAATGACCGTGTGGGCGAGAGGCAAACACCGCAGCTACCTGAAGGAGTTTAAAGAGTACCCAACACTGCGTTCACCCATTCTGCCCTTCCTCCTCTAGCCTTAATACACACACACATACTAAAAATCCCAGAAGATGATCCTTTTTTGAACCGTGTTGTGATTTCTCTTTAAAAGCACATGGACTGTCACACTTCTCTCAGTAAAGAATAACAGAGCGGAATCACACGGAAGAAAAACGCTAACTATCAGTAACTGAACCAGTGTGAAGACACTAAAAATAAAAATCTGGATGATGGTTTATAAAAATGTAAAAAAAAAATTTTTTTTTAAATAAAAAGCACTACAGAACCAAGAACCTTTGTTGGTGCAACATTAGGGTCTATTGTATTTGTAATTACATAGTAAACATGCAGGAATATAATTTTTTAAATGATGTAATAAAAAAGAAAGAACTAACATTCTTTGTGGTTGTTGACTTAATTTCTGAAACCAAACACATCAGTGTAGCTGCGTGAATAAACCCCGCACTGTCAAACAGCAAACATCGAAGGACAATTCATTAGACGTGATTCGGTCCTGGTCTAACGGGTATTCGTGGTTCTAAACCCCGCTGTTAACCCTGTTTCACTCGTGTAATGTAGAAGCGGGGTTAGCGTTGTGATGAAACCCTGCTCTGATGCAGATTTTGTACGGCTTTTACAGTGTGAGCTCACCAGTGCCGTGCTTAAAGTGTGAAACGATGTTCCAGCTAGATCCTCAGTAACAGAAACCCACCCAGAAGCTGAACAGGGCGTGAAAACCTCAGGTCAGGTGACGTAGCAACGTTTAACAAAAACGGCGGCAAAAGAGTGAACGTCACAGAAGAGCGCACCGTAGTGAGAGGAAAATACGTCACACGGAAACATTAGCTAAATATCAGCGAACTGCGAGTTAACATGTTCACCACATGATAAGCAAAAAAAAAAAAAAAAACACATGATAAAGCTGCGAGAGATAACAGAACCCGCTCGGCTTTATTTTTCCTCACTGCCGTGAAAGCGTGAGACGAGCCGTTATTTAAAGCGGTCACGAGCTGAATTTATCCAATCGGGGTTGTTGATATGTAAATATGCAAATTAGAAGAAGGTTGCAGCAGAGTTTAGAAATGAAATAAGGTCAGATGATGAAGAGCCACGATTCAGTGTTAAAACCACGGGGCAAGTAAGAGCAGTGTGAAACTAGGACCCAGGGGAAATATAAACCACAAATATGTAAAGTCTATGTACATTTTTAAACACAAGAAACAAAACAAACTTGGGTATTGTTCTGGACTAACACACGTGACACACACGGTGAACGTCAGGATTATTCCGAGCTCCTACTCAGTTCTCCTTTAAGAGACGTTTACGTAACGTTTATGGAAGGAGTCTCCAGTACCATTGCTGAAGCTGGTGGATGAAGGTGTTTATAGCTGCTGTGTCACAAGTAAGAACAGGAAGTAACGTGTTGCACACATTGTTCCATGACGTTCTATGTAATTATGAACAAATAAAAAAAAATCTTTGTGGTGTTATAAAAGGAATAAAACATGGCAGGATAATAATCCACTGCACAGGCAGATTTCTGAAATTGGAATTTATTTCCTAACTTAACATATCCAACAATATCATTTCTATATCTGGCTGTTTTACATATTAAAATGAAGGAGGAAATGTCTTTATAACATCGCAAATGAAAAATATATTACTGAGATCATAGTGTAAATATAGGGGAAAAAAATGAAAACAATACTGATGAACGTAAATCCCCTGCTCAGGAACAGAAGAGAAGGGGAGATCAGATGGGGCGACCCCCAGATCAGTGGTGTTCGTTAATCCTGCAAGCTGAAACAGGACGAGAGGAAGAGGAAGAGCCGGGCGGAGGAAAACGCTAGAGCGTCGAGTCCTTTCTCTCCCCCCCTCTCTCCAGGGCGGCTTCGCTAGGCTCTGCGTTGTAGCGTCCGTCTCTGTGGCGGTGCGAGGTTAAGAAAAAACGCCACTGTGCTCCTGAAAGTGGCTCCTCTGCAGGATCTTGACATGATGCTCGTAGATCTTGAGGGCGGGGCCAAGTCTGATCGAGAGACCTGTCAATACGTCGCTGCGCTGCATCAAGAGCAGGGATTTTCCGTCGATTTCCTGCGGAAGATTTGAGGATAAAAACATGGTCAGGATTGTAACAGGACTTAATGAAGAGTCTGTCAATATGGGCTACAAACAATAGATCTAATTAATCATCAATTTAAGAAATTAAACTAACATTTTAAAATCCTTGCTTAAGTTTTGGTTACACTGATTTTCCTGATTTTTCCATATGGTTATAAAAATTCCCAAGCGTTACATTCAGCCACGCCCACAAAACTCCATAAAAGGCAAAGCTCAAACAAAAGTCAGTCCCTCCAGGATTTTGTTGAGTTTTTCATTAAATCCGCTGTGGCTTTTATTACAAGTGTGTGCTCGGCCCAAGCATACTATTATCCAATAACAGCACACTGCCAGATGTTTTATTCTGTACAGATGTCAGACTGACCTGTGCTCTGAAGGCCACAGCCTGCTCAGGAAACCCTACAGAGGTGAAGTAGCTCACTACGTCTGCCACGCTCCACTGTAAGAGGTCCTGAGCTATCATCTCCTCCGCTTTAAACAACCTGCACAACACACACACACACACACACACAGCTCAGCTTCAAACCTCACACTGAAACAGTATGGCATATACAACATACAAGTTCATGGGGCGGAGTCAGACCCTATTCTAGGCAAAAATTCACGACTGTGTGTTTGATGCTGGATGAGTGTGTTGTATACTGGTGTACAGGTCACAGTCTGCAAGAAGACCTGAGTAGCCTAGCAACCTGACTCTAGGCTAGTAAAACCCTAGTCCACTTATTATTATGGATTAGCGTTTTAAGACTGCTAAGTGGCGGTGCTATTCGGCTAAACTAGCACTTTCAAACATTATATAGCGCTTGGCATCCCGTCAGTGGCTAAATGCTAAGCAGCGCTCTAGCCTTCAATACACACACATATTCATAAAACCCCCAAGGCATGCTAGTCTCCTCATGTATTTTTTTTATTCTGCGGCATGTTCAAGACATTTTACGATTATTACATCAAGAACTCCTTCATAAAAGCAGAGATGCTGCTCAAGGAAACGCCATAAACCCGTTTTCTAGCTAAACATTAGCTAGATAAACTCGTCCTTTATAGGCGCCTCCTCAGTTAGAACAGGACAGTAATATCTAGCGTTAGCTAGCTAGTTTAGAAATTTATATAAATATACATTGTGTTAGCTAACTAGCAAGATAAGCTAAATTTTTAGCTAGTGTGCCGAGATGCAAACACAAAGCTAATGAGATGTCAGTTTTCCTTTCTGATCGGCTCTGATGGTTTGTAGATTTTTACACCCAGGTGATGTAGGTGATGTCAGCGTGACGTGTCTCCATCAGGGGGCCTATGGGAGGAGTCTGATCATGTCCAGCTCCGCCCCCAGAACACTTCAGTATTCACTTTGTTTATCATCCTCTGGGATTAGTAAGATGTGAATTAGCTGTGCTTCTCCTGACTTGACTCTTACCCTCCTTTCTTCATCCCTTCGTTCTTGGCCGTTTCTGTTCCTTGCGTCTGAGCGACGTCATCCACGTTACTGCACTTCTTACCTGAGAAAACACAAACAGGATGTGAAGTCATGTGGAGAAACTTGTGTTTTAAGTGTGGTGTGTGAAGATAATTAGACACTCACTGTCCTCCAGCTGGTCTGATCCCACCGCCTCGTCCTGGTGCTGGCAAAACACACACACACACACACACACACACACACACACACACACACACACACACACACACACATATATATATAGTATATATTTTGTATCACAAAAAAAATTCATAACATGACCACATGACCAGGACTGATGCATCAATACCTTGATAATTTTTTTAAGCTTATGATTACAAATAAAAATCTAATATTAAATAATCAAAATTATATTTAAAACAAAAATGAACTGATAGTAGATATGTGTACCTATTGTAAAACTGTAAAAAAAAATCTATAATAATTGAAGATTACTCTATAATAATATATAATAAAATAATAAAATAATAATGTATCATAAAATCTATAATAATTGTCACTCTTCATGGTTAAAAAAACATTTATTTATTTTTATGTAGACAAATATCTGAATAGAAGAGAATCACTGAAACACAAAAGGAGAAAAAACGTTATTATTATTTTCTAAATTAATTCCAAACTGACTGGAATCAGGTGATGTGTTAAAACTTT
>JAOTRN010000029.1:1883198-1898602 GCA_028566695.1 Bagroides melapterus
TTTATGACAAATTTATTCAGAAAACCATGAAATTCCAAAAGGTTCACATACTTTTTCTTGCCACTGTATATATAAAATATATATATATATATATATATAAAAATTTTATTCATTTAAAGCAGTCAGTATACATTTTTTGGACAAATTTTTATTTAATATAAAATGTAAAAGTTTTTAATTAAATCTGTGTGAAAAAAGTTATTTAAAAAAGAACATTCTGACATGCTTCAATCTCAAGCTCCCAGTACTATTTTAAGTGGACTTTTTTGGGGTAAATTAGCCACAAGTGTCATGGGGGGTCTTGTGTGGAGTTTTTTTTTTTTTTTAATAGTGTCACAGGTGATGTTCACTCTCAATAAATATCTTCTGTGTTGTTAATTTTTTTTATTACATTCCACCTGGATTTAAAATGATGCCAGTATTTCTGACAGGAAGCTGTTCACTGGACCTCTGATCCTTACACACTGTATTCACACATTTAACCACCACATATTCACTCGCTAGCAAGATAAATTTGTTTGATGAGCTTCTTGTCACCTGCAATTTTAAAGTCACTTCTGTAAAAAAACAAAAACAAAAAGAGAACCATGTAGCTGGTTAGGAATAAAAGCGAGCACCTTGAAGGAGTGCTCCAGCCGGACGAGGAAGGGGAAGCTCACGGCCTGCAGGATGCGTTTTTCATTCAGTGTGTGTTCTATCTGTTTCAGCTTCACCACCTGAAACACACGCACGTTTTCCAATCGTCAACAATGTTAACGGTATTTTTACGTTCAACACATTTTTGTATTTTTTGCACATTTAATCGTCCTTTTTTTTCCTATCAAAAAATAACAGTTAGATCAGTACCATTAATTTGTATTTATTAAGATTTATACTTATTATTAGATTTATTACTATATTCATTGGGTTTACAATGGAATTGAATTTTGCATTTTTGCATGAAAAACTTTAATACTTTGAAAAAAACTTTTAAAGCGGTCCTTTTTTCCTGTTTTGAAGTGTTTCAGTTTTTATAACCGTTTTAAAATGTCGTAGTTATCCAGTAAATGAATAAATAAATAGCATTATTACATGCTGGATTAAATTTTCTTTTCTCCATCTCTATATTTACTTTTCCCCAACCTTCTGTTTGTCGAGGATCTTCATGGCGAAGTGCTGCCCCGTTTCTTTGTGCTTGACCAGCATGACTCGCCCGAAGGAGCCTGTGCCCAGCGTCTTCAGCCTCTCAAACTGGTCCAGAGACGCAGTGTTCTAGGAAAGAGAAAATCCAATGATAACACGTAATATGCAGCACATACAGAAAGTTCTCCAACTATCTAAGCAGAACAAAACGTGTGTGTGTGTGTGTGTGTGTGAGAGAGATAATACAATTCAGCTGATAAATATTAGTCCTGCACCTCAGCACTTGTCCAGAAGGTGGCACCGCCAGTCATCTTATACTCTCAGATAACAAAGACGCTACAGATTTGTGTGTGTGTGTGTGTGTGTGTGTTAGTGTGAGAGTGTGTGTGTGTGTGTGTGTGTTAGTGTCTGAAAGGTTTACCTGTGCTGGATTCTCCCATTTCTTAAGGAAATCTTCTTTGGCTTTAGCGAGAAACTCCTTCACTGTAAAGACAGACACTTTATTAAATTTTAGTCTTTTGAACAGGTTTAAATGTGAAAGTAGAGAGAGAGAGAGAGAGAGAGAGCATGCATATCTCTCTCATACACTGGATTGTATTATTTAGGTTTGATTTCTTTTAGCTTTGAATTCTGAATGAACTCATCCTCAATATTTAATTTCATATTTTCTCACTCTCACTCTCTCTCTCTCTCTCTCTCTCTCTCTCTCTCTCTCTCTCTCTCTCTCTCTCTCTCTCACACACACACACACTTTGTGTATGTGACTGTATGTGTTGAACATGAAGTACACTGACTGATGTTACAGGTGTGTTATGAGTTACACATAAGTACATGAACAATGAACCTCATCACTGATACTGTTATACACAACACACACACCGACAAACACGCAGACAGACAGACAAATTTCCTTTAACACTTCTCCCCAGTGTGTTTTATTCCTCTTTACACCACAGTAATCTTCCATTACGTTGTTGTCAATCAAGTTGACACTAACGTTACAGCCGCTATAAACAGTCACACTCTCTCAGCAGCCTCTCTTTATTCCTCAGCTCAAAGGAAGAAACCCTCGCAGCTCATCATGTTCCAGACAAAACGCAGAGTTAAACGTCTCTGTCCCGATGTCGTCGGAAAATGTCACAAAGCTCTGACATCACATAAACGTCTCCTTATCAAAAACATCATACTAGTCAAACAAAATATTTCTCGTGAGAGCATTAATACAACCGTGTTCGAGAAAATGAGCACACAGACTGCACACCTGCTGACCAATCAGAGCTGAGAATCCATCGGTGCCGTGACGTGACAGATTAATACAGGCAATTACAGATGTGAAGTAGAGACGCTCAGACACGTCGAAAAACTCAATCACAACCCCCCCTAAGTTCAGACGTGTCGAAAATTACACGATTCCAAGTTCCGACTTCCCCATTCCGAACACATAATCTGATCTCTAATCTGAGCGCTCTCTCCATCTCTCACATCATACAACACTTCCTGTTCCCACCATGGCAGAGTCAAATCAATAGCAGCTGGTGCTCTCTCTCTCTGTGTGGTGTGGTGTGGTGTGGTGTACAGTACCGTACAGTACCGTACCATACCGTACCCTTGGAATAGCTTGGACTATATAGAGACTACTAGGTATGCCTGCTAGTGTACACACACACACACACACACACACACAAAAAAGTGCATGCAGAAGTACACACAGTAGCACACACATCCCCCTCCCCCTTATCTTTATTGGGCTAATGGCTGTGTGGGAACGCCATGATTCCCGGCCCTTCCCCATTCCTTTATGCTTCTGGCTCGAGGGAACGTCAGGCTGTTTTGAAACCCTCAGGGGAGAAGAACTCTGTGGCAAGAGTCTGCACGAAGCCTGAGAGAAGCATCTCAACTCTGGGCAGCAATGCCACACATGTGTATGCATGCATCTAAAGCGCGCGCGCACACACACACACACACACACACACACACACACACACACACACACACACACACACAGAGGAGTGAAAGCATGAGACTTTATCTCCCATTCACACACACTATAGCAATAACTTCCCCTACAGTTTGGTGCACTCAGGACTACGCCTCTTCCTCCATCTTTTCTCTCTCATTCACTCACACACACACACACACACACACACACAGAGTTCTATACATGGCTACTCAGATAAGTGTGGAAGGAGGGCAAGCAGCAGCCAGAGACCAAAGTTCATTAATCACACAAGGAAACTCATGCTGCAGTGCCAATATTTTTGCACTAACACATACAAGCTGCTCTGTTCAGACAGGAATACATGAAAGAAGTTGACCAGGGTCTGGAAGTTTTCCACTACTACCACAAAACATGAATTTTTTACGTACTAAGTAACAATATTTAGCAGAAGAAAAACTTTTTTTTTCAGTTTAAAGAAATTTACTTCATTCAGAATCTTCTAGAACATCTCCAAAGTTATCAAGCAGATCATCACAGAACGTTTACCAACATCAGGGAAGGAGGGAGGTGAAAAAAAAGTCGGCCAAAGCCACACAAATTCACGACCAGATTATAAATTTTATTATTTTACATTACAATTTTAAAGTTTTTCAGTTGTAAAGTAATAATTGCCTGCACATTCTATTCAGATTCAAATGCAGAATAAACCCATACTGTACACAGTCAAACACTAATATACTATAATGGAAGAACAAGTTGTTTCTCTCTCCAAGAATTTGTTTGGATAATTTATAAGGGCGAGGTTCAAGTGCAAATGCAAAGTTGCTAAAATGTGCAAATGTCACCTACTTAGTACAAAAAAAATAAATTAATTAAAAAAAAAATAATAATAAATAAAAAAAATATTTGAGAGATGCCGATTCCTTTCCAGCGTTTTGGGTGCTTGTGGATGTGACGATATCACAGCGGAAACATAAATAAATAAATCGACAACAGAACAAAATCGTATATCTGCAGAAGCATCAGTTGCTTTTGATTTGTAAAACTTTGTTTATACAGAAGTCTACTACATTCTGATTCCTGTACAAACCTGAGAGTCACTGTTCAACCTTTACATTATACACTAGATATTAAACTCATGATTAGTGAACAAATGATGAATAAAAGAAGAGAGAGCCACGAATGAGCAGGCGTCTCGCGCGACACTCACCAGAAAAGAACACGATGCAGAGAGACGTTAAGATCTGGGCTCTCGGCACTCTGATTACGATTTTTATAATAAATCTATATAGTAAATATAAGGAGAGGGACGCTGGGAGAAAATATACGTAATACTCCTGAAAACAAGAATTACTCAAAGACAGAAAGAAAGGAAGAAATGAAACAAAGAAAGAGATAGAAAGTATATTATAAATTGAAAGAAAGAAGTGAAACAAAGACAAAGAGGGGAAAAAAAAGGAAAAACTGAAAGAAAGAAATGAAAGAAAGACAGAAAGAAATGAAAGAAAGACAGAAAGAAGTGAAAGAAAGACAGAAAGAAGTGAAAGAAAGAAGTAAAATAAAGAAAAAAGAGAAAGAAAGAAGTGAAAGAAAGACAGAAAGAAAGAAATTGTATTAAATATTTGACCTACAGATTCATTTTTCCTGATTTTTTGGTTTCCGGACTTTGTAAAAAGATAATATGCAGTAAAATTAGATCTGGTTTAAAAACAACTAGATATCCATGTTTTTTTTTTTTGTTTGTTTTTTTTTTTTTTTTAAAGATATCCTGGATTTCCTGATCTGGGAATGAGAGCCTTTACATTCTATACATTTCTCTCTCTCTTCTCGCTCCTCCCTCACCTTCACCCAGCACCGCCGGACTCTTGGACCCTCCCTCTGCCTCTGAGGCTCGAGATGACGTCGACTCCGTCTTTTCTCTGTGCCTCCTGGAGCTCTTACGGTCACACATGAGCACTCGGTGCGCTCTTCCTCCTCGTCTTCCTCATAAAAGCAGTCGCGTGGCCCTGAAATGGACGTCTGGTCCAAGCCACAGAGGTACGGAACCACCACCACTACCCCCCCCATCAGGACAGGACTACACACTCTCCACCCAGGCAGATCAATTGAACCCTTGCTCAATTTGTATCAATATTTATTCTGCACACACACACACACACACACACACACACACACACACACACACACTACTGTATTGATCACATCAGGGGCCCCAGCAACAAGGGGAGGGGCAAAACACGGGAGCCATAACATCAGATTATTTCCAACGAGATCGGAAACAAATATTGTTCCACGAGCTGACAGGTAGTGAAGATGTGTGAGTGACTGTACAGTCAAAATGTAAATGACTTTACACAGAAAAGCATGTGTGTGTGTGTGTGTGTGTGTGTGTGTGTGTGTGTGTATGTGTGTGTGTGTGTGTGTGTGAGAGAGAGTGAGAGAGAGAATAGTCTCACACTCATTGTCCTCCACTCATCGTCATTCACAATCAATCACACAGATCAATCGGTGCAGCTCCAGGCTACCGAGCCTCACCATGACGCCAACCGAGAGGGTCAAATCGGATTGCGCCAGTTACTGTCGGCTTCTCCTCCCTGATTGGTCAGAAGGCGTTGCTTCATTTTCTATAACAGCATCTCTGACCACAAGTTCTTTCGTTTAACGCCTTATCGTTTCCATAGTTCCCACTTGTTCACGGGGCTCTTCACGGAAGATCATCAGCATTTAATAAATAACCAAAAATAAAAGGTCTAATTGTTGTGAAAGTTCTGGAAGGAGTCCCCGATGTCAGCTGGAAGTTTTCCCATGAAGCTGTGCGTTTCTTTTTTTGTTAACTTCATGAAAAGGGAACAGTTTTATTTTATTCATATTTATAATAAACGTCTGCACCGTGCCGCTATTTTATTGTAATAGATAGAGCGGATCAAGTTGTTGGCATGGTGATGAAGCGAATGACACCCATCCTGAGACCTTGAATTTCTTTTTCTTTTCTCTCAAATTTTGTTGTTTAAACCTTGTTGAACTGACGAGCCAAACCGCCAAAGCATGGACCAGTTCCAGATTAGACACCAGAGAACTGTTGGTGAAAAAGACCATCAAGCAACAGTGCCAGTCCTCTCTCTCTCTTTCTCTGTCTCTCTATAACACACACACACACACACACACACACACACACACACACACAGGAATAAAAGAACAGTGCTCATTTGCAGGGCACAGACAGAGAGCGAGTAAAGAGAAAGTTGAAAAGAGCAACTAAAGAGAAACTCAGAGCAACAGAGAGAGTGGCAGAATGATCTTCTTATATGATCCTCTCAGGGCTAAATCACTAACCCCTTCCTCATCCATGTCCTCATCCTCCCTGGTCTTATTTCTGACGTCTGAAGTCGTCTCTGAGAACTTCTTTTGGACAGTGTTCAAGGTCAATAAAATAAAAGATGTGACTAATTTTGCTGAGCTCAGCTAATGTTTGCTAACTGACATTTCATCAGTATTGGAGGTACAAACAAGGCCAGATGGACTATCGTAGCATTAAACCACGTATCACAACAATGGTCATCGGCAGAGCCTCACCACAAATCCACACCTTTTCTTCTTCTTTCTTGTTTCCACACAAAACAGCAGAAAGGCAACCAGATGCTCAGGTTCCATCTTGATAAAGTCGTCTGAGTCGTCTGCTCTCGTAAGAACACAGGATTTAGGGATCAGGAATGTTTCGACATCCAAATATCCACAAACATCTGTGTCTATGTGATTAAAGCGACTGTGAAAGATTATGAGAAGTTATGTCCCTTTCACAGCTACCATTTGAAAAAAAAAAAACCCCACATCTGTCTGTTTTCGGTCAGTACGACAACTGAGGTGGGCTTCTTCTTATACGAAACCCACTATATAAAGAACATGAAGCACATCCCAAAAATCCCCCAAAGTATCTGCTTCAAACCATCTCTAGTTCTTCAGTGACTTCCTGATGTGGTTGAGGACGCAGTCAGACATCTATGAACCCTTGGCCCGACCGCACAAAGTCTGAGGGTGGGACTGAATCACAAAGTAAAAAAGTTCTGCGGAAAACTTAACAGGAAACGTTAAACCTTAAACACGGTCTTGAAGGATGAATGCTTGGCGGAGGTGGGAATCTGCGTCCGTTATCTTAGTTTTCCTGAACTATGCCTTTAAGTAATTCGACCCCGTTGAAGCAGAGTTCGGGATGCCAATCGAGGACGTAGAACAAAACAGATGCTGTTGCGCAAGCGAACATGGACTGTAACCCACCGATATATTTATAGACGCTGTAAGTGCTCCACCTTGACAGCATGTCAAATCACAGGCTGGAGGCCTGCAAACAAAAGGCGGTTGTGAGTTACAAAAACGTGCCACCGTCATAATTTTTGGGGAAGTATGCATATCGTAAAAAGAATGAGATCAGTGCTGTAGGGACCTTTGGCTTTGGAAGTTCCAGCTCTAAGAGAACCTTCTGATTAAGGACAAAATAAAGTTTCAAATGAAAGTGAGTTTGAAACAAAATCCTCCAGGTGCTGATGGAGGATTCCTGGAGATGGTTGGATAGCACCTCGTGATGAGAATAGACAAAAGAAGGGAGGGAAGAAGGTAGAGTCCAAAAAGCAAGACACACTGACAGATCTCCAAGAGAGACAGACACACAGCCTCGACGGAACTCGTACATGAAACAGCCAACACCAGGCAACAGAGCAAACATTAAACGGTGAATAAAAAGGGCTTTGTGTGTGTGTGTGTGTGTGTGTGTGTGTTGGCAGAGCCACCTCAGTCCACCAAGCTTCAACTGCAAAGTGTATTAAATTCATCTAATCCTCTCAACACCGCTCCAGCTTACAGAAGCTTTCCAGCAGCACTTTTTTAAACTAAGCTGCTAGATTTTCGATGGAGACAAACCAAAAAAACAGCATAATCGCAAAAGAACTCAAGAGCTGCATGACTTGATGTTCATCGCGCATCCCCCAAAAAGCCTAACCTCTTGTTCGGCTCCTCCTCCCAATGTCCCACCCAATCACGAGTCGCGTTTGACCCACATCTGGTTCCACGTCTGCAAGCATGCTCTCTAAACTGAGCCACTCACAAGAGACGAAGGCCTCTGGGTCATCCTGGGACCGGTGTCGTCTGCCCTCACTAGAGTCCACATCTCCGAGGCAGGGACCAGCATGGTGGAAGAGTCTGCCTGCTAATCTCTGCAGCACTGACATCCCAGAGTTTGCTTATGACCCAGCGTGGAGTGTCCAAACTTGACAGAAGTGGAGCTTCACATCCAAAGGAAACGGTAATGAGATGCGTATCGGATTACCGACCGGTTTCCCTTCTTACTCCACCTTCAAAGCTCTTTGCCTCAATGCTCTCGCCTTCCAACCTCCAGTAGGCCAACAGAGCTGTACCTCAACCTTGTTGTTTTATCTTCTGCCTGTTACATAGTCCGAGCAGCCATGCTGTCCTTCCTGTGTGCACCTCCAATGAGAAATGGCCCTTTTTAGTCAGTGGCTCTGATTGCAATCCGGCACCTGTCTCTAGGGATCAGGGTGGGCCAACAGAGATGGCAACGATAAAGCCGTAAGGCATGCCATGTGCAGGAAGTCCAGAACCCTCCCCATTCTTCTTTCACAACCTGTCCTGGGGGCACAAACCTCATCCCTCTCCTCTACATTAGTCTCCCTCAAAGCAAATCTATCAGCCTTATTCAAATGACATTCAGCCACATGGCAATAGAAATCTGCACTTCACACCCAAGTTCGAGCAGCAGCAGGGCCGTCAAGACTCATTTCGCACATATCTGTCCCACCTCGCAGCCAGGGCTCTCCAGCTAGGAGCTGCTCGACAAAAATCTTGAGTTTGGGTGGAGGAAGAATGGCAGATACCAGACAACAAAAAAGAAATATATCAAATTCATTTCTCTTTCCACCAATGCAAGTGCCACAGTCTTTCAAAAACTTTCTACATGTCATCGTTAGCCACAATTTAGCAATTTGGATGGCCAAAGCTAATCAACATGCAGCAAGATAAAAAAAAAAAAAAAAAAAAAAAAAACACACACACAAGAAATGCAGCAGACAGAAACAAGATGAGAAGGTATCACCACCTAAAGCCATGTGCAGGAGCCTACACAAAGTGGTCTTGTTCTTAGAATTGGGCATCACATGATGTTCAAAAGACTGTCACACTACAGCCAGAAGAAATGCATGCAGGCTTCATCATATGACCCCGCCTCCACTTATCCACTAGAGAGTCCAAAACACACACACACACACACACACACACACACACAGTCTCAGTCTCCTCTGAGATCTCAGCCCTACAAGCTTCTGTTTATATTTCATTCTTTCTCCACTTCACCCCCCCTCATAAACATACATCAAGCTCTTCTCTACAAGTCGACCTTCGAGGTCAGGGAATCTTTCTCAGGAAATCCACTGTGACTGGAAACTCCAAATGTTTCCCCCACTTCTTTTCCCTGCCTGACATGGACCGGGAACTTTCTTCCTGATGAGCTGAGGTTTTCACAAAGCTCCAAAACAGACAGAAATCAAAATGAACGTTGTTCCTTGTAACTGTACAAGCTTTTGGGATTTCAGCCAATCAAAAGTGGCAGTACTGCCTGGTGCAAGGTTATAGAAAATGATACCAAGTATGAAGTAATTCAGACTGCACTGGTTTTACATATGAATCAAGGGCAATGTAATTATTCCCAGAGAGATTATAATCTGTGCGCATGTCATTATTGTACTTTCAACCATACAGTACATGTAGACAAAGATCATGTTCAATTCTATATATAAACATTTCTAATTACGATAAAGACACTTGAGAAAGCAGGAAGAACACACTTGTTTCTATCGTCTTCAAAACGAAACCAGTTTACAACTAAATATAGACTACATTTTCTTAAGGATGTGAGCACAGGATATTTAACCTACAAACATTTTAGGGTCATGTGACCTAATAATGATCAAGAAATCACATGACCATTCCCCTACAACGAGCACTTACATCAAGAGGGTGCAAATAACACACATGGGACTTTTAGGGCATTTAGCAGACGCCCTTATCCAGAGCGACTTACATTCATCTCATTTATACAGCTGAGCAAGTGAGGGTTAAGGGCCTTGCTCAGGGGCCCAGGAGGAGCAGCTTGGTGGCCATGGGATTCGTAAAACTGAAAGGATTTCTCATCACCGTCTTCATCCACGAATATTAAGATGTTCTACATTTCGTACACAATCTGACCAGGGACTGAGCCACATGTTTAACACCTGGAGGCTGTGTTTTTAGGCTTATAGCTAAAACTTGACCATTATTTGTTTATATTATAGTACAGGGTGCATAAACGTTTGCATAGCAGGTTGCACAGCATAGAGCAAAACCTGCCTCCAGGGGGCAGGACAGACGGTCCTAAATAACACGATCATGAGCAAAGCCAAGATTCGTCTCAGGAACAATTTTTTACTACAGGGTGGAATGTTAAATGTTTTTCTTCTTGCCTTTAGACACTGTTATAACATTTGTGGATGAAGACATTAAATAAAAGGTGGAAAAAACAAACAAACACAAACAACAGTGATGTTTTACTGTCTTCACATCATCCGTCACATCGTCCAACATATTTGTTATGCCTCATGTACACAGGAAGTCACTAAGAAATTATGAAAGTGAAAACGGCTCCTAAAACTATTTTGAGCATTGAGGCAAAAAGAAAAAGAGTTTGATTCGAAGTATCAAGGAGTACTGCAACGTTCTCCAAAAATCAAACTGCAACAATATTCATCATGATATTCATCAAAGTGATATCGATATATCACCCAGCCCTCGTGAACCTTACTCCTGACTTCATCAGGCGAAAACATAACTGAAGAACAAACTCTTTCACACTGAAGTCCAAGAGAAAAGAACGAGGCACCTCAGACTTTATCTCAAGCCCCAGAGGATCATAAAAGCTTAAATTAGTACATGAAGCCATTCTCATTAGACCAACCTCCTTCACAACACTAAATAAAAAGATAAGAGTGAGAATCTGAACAAGGTCGCACATCTGGAAACGAAATGAACATGTTAAAGATAAGATTTTGTAATCGTCGCAGCCGTGTCTCAAACCACACACGCCGACCTCATACCTTAAAGTGTTTACTATGAGCTTATCTACGAGATTACTACACGGGACACGATTTAAGCGAGATCTTACGCGAGACACTCGTTGGCACTGTAGTTTGGGACGTGCCCCATGTATTTTAAATCACACTATTTAGTTCGGTAGTATGCGGTACAAGACGCATAGACATTAGTGTTTAGCTCTTGTTTGCTTCAATATGGTTTAGGATGTAGCCTGCATATTAAGCCATACTATTACTGTTCTATTCTTGAACACTATTTAGTATGGCAGGGTGGAATTCAGGATTTATCCTTGAACAACAAATAAAACACTGCTTCTTTTTGGCACACACAATGCGTCTCTTACACACTATTTAGTTCAGTAGTATGCAGTCTGGGGTGAAGCCTAGGCAGTTCTGGCACACTATTTAGTACAGTAGAGTGTAGTTTGGGACAGAACCTGAAAATGTAGCCATACCAATGATAATATGCTATTCTAACACCCTTTTCAGTACAGTAGTATGCACTTACAAAGAGATCTAATGTGTTTAGATGAATACACTTTAGTTCAGTAATATGCAGTGTGGGAGAGAAAGTACAAGTGTTTTGACTAGCCAGTGCACTAGGGTTAGGGTTAACCTAGCATACTCTTTAGTACAGTCGTATACAGTGGGAAATATTTTGTGTACTGGGCGCTTACACACTTTATTACGATAGTGTGAGACAGAATGCACTAGAACCTGGCATACTATTTAGTATAGTAGTGTTTAGTTCAGTATAGTGCGGGACGGAGACCACGTATTTGACTAGTTAGTGCACTTGAACTGAGCATACTACTTAGTACTGTAGTATGCCTGTCGGACATATTTGAAGTGTATTGGAATCTAACACAATGTTAAGTACAGTGATATGCCGGAGAAGGAGTATATCTATTTCGACTAGCCAGTGCACTGAAAGCTAACTTAATATTTAGCACAGTAGTACACATGTCGCTCATATTTGGGGTGTACTGAGAGCGAACACACTGTTTAGTACGGTAGTATGCAGCGCTGTACGGAGCAATGGAGTGAAATGAGCAGTTGCACTGCAGGAACTCGGGGTACTCACCGCTCTCCATCTCGCTGCCCTTGTTCTTGGCGGTGGGCGCGTTGCCCATGACTGCAGGCCGGGGGTCAGGAAGGAAGGAAGGAGAAGGAAATCCCTCAGTTCGGCTCTTCTCACACCTCAGACCTCTGATCCCGACTCAACATACGAGTTGATTCCTGATTTCCGGCGCGCGCACTAGCTTGGCTCAGCTAGCTATTTATAACCATAACGCAGAGACCCGCTCATTCACCGTGAAGAAATCACTCAATCAGTCAGTCACTAAGTTAGTTCGTTACCCAGTCAGTCAATCAGTTATGCTAGTCAGTTAGGCTAGTGAGCCTGTAGTTGTCAGCTAGCTAGCTAGCTAGCTAGCGAGCAAGCGCTAGCTAGCACAGCGAAACAGGCTATAAACAGCGCGTGCAGTGGCTCCAATCTCCGTCAGTACAGTCCAATCCGTCGAGGCCACTTTATTACAGTCTTGCCTTTGCAATCTTCCTCTTCCTCTTTTCTGTCCTTTTCCCCCTCAGCTCCTCTCTGAATCGAGGCAGGCCGTTTCCACTTTGCTTCTTATTCCGCGACAAACACACACCTGAAATATATATATATATTTATATATTTTCCAACTCCAGAAACAATTAACGTCAAAAATCCGTCGGTTATCCTTAAAAATCTTCAGTTCTGTTTGCCCAAACTTTGTCCAGCGACATTCAGCATCGATTAACCCTCGCAACTACACCTTTCTTCCTCTCATAATTCGACAGTAAGAGACCACCATTAACATTAATCCTCTACCCACAGCTAGAGGGAACTCCTGCTCCGTGCAAGCCCACCTCCGGACGCTCGCGATTGGGCGACACAACTGTTGCGTAGAGCAAATTCCGGGCGCTGATTGGGTGGCACGTCTGACCGTCAAGAGCAAGAGGAGTTTTGATTTGTCAACTGATATCTGTCTGTAGTTTGTATTCCTCCTTCGCACACACAAACTGATAAATAGCCGTCATTTATTTATTTTTTGTTTTTTTTATTTAGGATAAACACAAGAGTTTTATTTTTAGACTAAATCCTGTCGACCAAAACAAACAGACAGACAGACATACAGACATTTTGTAATCCGCGATGGCAGATGACTATCAGAGGTTTTTAGTGAACGGCGCGAGCCCCTCCCGCTACGCTAATACGTGATTGGCTGGCTGACGTCAACCCGGGCTATTTTTAGAAAGTTGGTCAGAATTTGCGGCACTCGGACAGCCTGCGTCTAGAATATTAACACTGTGCTGTGCAAGACACACACACAGTCAGGTCGGGTGTGTGTGATGCAGGCATGGTTCTTAGACACGGGGTGGCATGGGATGGCACCTGAATATTCTGAGTCGCATTTGCACAATATCTGATTTGTGTGATTATATAATGACATTACTGTACAGTACTAACGTCACAACAGTGGTAACAGTATTAATAACAGCATCACCAACACCAACTACAACAATATTAATGATGATCATTCTTCAAGTTATATAGTGCTATTTTTTTTTTTATTAATAATAAGGTATAGAACAAAAACAACAATAGTGTAAAAAGTAATAATGAACCTTTACACTGTAGCAAATAACAAAAAGATTCAAATTAGTAATAAAAATTAATACTTTTTATTAAAATGGGATGTGGTAGTTTAGGTTGCACGTGCGATTACCTCCTGGGCCCCTGAGTAAGGCCCTTAACCTTACATAAATGTAAGAATGACATGACTAAATTAAATGTCCAGTAGAGTTTTCAGACTGATGGGATCTCAGTCTGTGACCCAGTGAAGCAGCATGAGGATGTATTTATGAAAAGAGACTTCAGCTCATTTCTGTAAAGAACTCTGCATCCACGATACAAGATACTGCGTCTGCCAAATACTGGTAATGTAAACAAACAATAACATGCTTTTATCAGTTTTATAGCATTTATACATAAAGCAACCATAATAAACAACAACAAATAAATAAATAAATTATTGATCTCAGCAATTATAAATAAAATGTAACAAACAACAAAATCAATATTTACATATGAATTAATACTTAATTTAACTTTTGTATTGAATTATTTTAATATGAAATTTAAATTAATTTATTAATTGTATTAAAACAACAATAATAATGTGTAATTTATTGATAATTGAACTCAACAATAATAAAAACAATGTAATAAATAATCAAATATTTAAGGTATAGTAAATTGAAATAAATTTAATACTAATGAATTTATGAATGATTTTATTAATTATGTAATTAATCATTACTGAATTAGTAATAATAATAAGCTCAGTTGATATACAACCTTCATTAAACTCAAGCTTACATTGAATTTTAACAGTAAACAAATGATAAATATGAACAAATGAAGAAATAATGAACATTTTTTTAAATAAACAAAAGATGATTTGTTTGAAGTTGTTTAAAGTTGAATTTAAGTAGCAAAATTATTCAACAACAAAGTACACAAGTAACAAATAAACAAATATTCATCTGAAACGAATATTTTACAGAGGAGAGAGATGAGACGAGATCAGCGCTCCAGAGGCAAACTGATGTGTCAGACAGAGAGAGAGAGGAAGGAGAGGAAGGAGAGGAAGGAGAGCTGTCAGTCATTCAGTTATTAGGAGAAACAAACCTGTCTGAGAGGCGTGAGCTGAGCTGCTGAGCTTTATTTAAAGAATGCAATACACCACACCCTGATAACACACCCTGTTTTGTTCAGAGAGATGAAAAGAAAAGAAAAAACCTGATGTTGGGTTGGACTAAGAGACGCAGAAAGTTAGAGACGTTTACCTTGTTGCATTATATCTGATAACGTGGCAATGAAACGTGAAATCTGTGCTCAAGCAGCAAAGTGTAGAGTTTAGAATCAACTTGAAGATCAGACAGACAGAGAGAGAGAGAGCGATAGAGAGAGAGACACTGAGTCTTCATCACCATACAGTTCTAATGACACGGTCATTTTATTTTTATAAAAGGCTGTGTAAGGGCTATTTGACCAAGAAGAAGAGTGATGGGGTGCTGCACCAGATGACCTGGCCTCCACAGTCACCGGACCTGAACCCAATCGAGATGGTTTGGGGTGAGCTGGACCGCAGAGTGAAGGCAAAAGGGCCAACAAGTGCTAAGCA
>JAOTRN010000029.1:1903502-1913502 GCA_028566695.1 Bagroides melapterus
TATGAGAGAGAGAGAGAGAGAGACTGTATATAAAGATACAGAGCAAGAGAGTCAGGTGGTCTTTGGTGAGATTCCTGGGATTCTGTTAGATTTTCACCAAAAGTAAAGCCATTATGTTAAAATCATTCGTCTGGAATAAATTGGAAATAAAAGTAACATTACAGTGTTTTTACATATCAGAGCATGAACAAAAATCCAGATAAATTTAAAAAACAGGTTCTTTATAAAGAGATTCATTTATAATTTTGTATGTTTTAATAAATTATTAGCTACATGGTGTAATGATAAAATACTCAAACCCACAATTATATTTACATGATTAAATAAAACAGGTGTATAAGGTTTGGCCCAGAAAAAAACCCTGAGGCTTATTAATGTGAAAACACACAACAAAGACGAATCAGATGAAAGCAGAATCAAATCCGCAGCGCTTTGAGGATTTCTCATCAGATGCAACAACACGCCTCGTCGCCTAGCAACAGGACCCGAAAATGGCGCGACGGCTTGCTTCTGTGTGTGTTTGTGTGTAATCCAAACGCTGTGGCTTTTTTATGAATGAAAAAGGGGAAAACAGCTGTGTGATTGGGGGAGGGAGGGGGGAGGAAAAAAAAAAAAAGGGCAAAAGAGAAACCACACTCAGTGCAACCGTGACGTAACAAAAGATATTTATTTATTTGGAGAGCCAGAATACAAACAGAAGTAAACATATATACAGTATAGTACAATCCCACCTGCACGCTTAAATGTAATTAATCTGAGAAACACTGCTTGTAGAATGTTCCTAACTTTTACCACTCCATATCTGACTTCAGAGATTATAAACCTCCTGAAAATATCAAAACACAAATCCGGGAAAAACAAAACAAAAAACAAACAAACAAAAAAAAAAAACAAGTGCGTCCTTTCGTTTGTCCGTGCTCCTCGGCAAGTCTGCGTCTCTGCTCCGTGGAACTGGGGTGTACGAAATCTTAAAGGGGATGTCGGCTCCTTAACAGGTGGATCGGAGGCTCTACAAGCAGTCCATGGAGTTATCCGGCATCAGCCCGAGCGGAGGCGCTTTCCCCGGGAGACACGACGGAGGCAGCATCACGTTCGGAGCCGGGTCCACGTTCTCCGAGTCCTCCATCTTCTCAGAACATCCCTCCCAGTTGATGTGGAATCGGGTTACACGTGGGTTCGATGCCAGAATGTTTCTCTGGAGCTGAGGAGAAGAAAAACACAATAAGCATAATTGTTTTATTAATAATAATGAATATAACAATAAATAAAGATTTTCATTGAACTGGACGCCAAAGTGAGAATTTACATCATATTTACACATTCAAGAGACAAGAATCAACAGTGACAACGCGACCGGACCTCGCTGATCTTCAGCAACAGCTGCTGCTTTTTGGCAACATGAGCGTCAGAAAGCCACGGCGACGGGAGGGGGGCGTGTCCAGTGATGTAACAAAGTTGATCTTTATGCAAATACGGCGTGACTCGTTGCAGTGACTTCCAGACGGAGCGAAGACATTCGTGTGCACGCGATCTGTGACTAAGAGCACACACTGCTGCTTCTTCATATTGTATGAGACGCGGCAAGAAAACTGATACGTTGTCTGGAACGTTAGCTGTGCCACACACTGATAAACGTTACTACCATGGCAACCAGTTGTACTGTAGGAATGCCTTACTCCATAGTACAGTGACCACAGACATGCAGTGATAAGTGTGTGTGTGTGTGTGTGTGTGTGTGTGTGTAGCTTTAGCCTGGATTATTTACCCAGTAATGAGGCTTTAAGAAATGTGTTACAAAGTATTAAGAATATATTCTCAGAACATCGTTATTCTCTCTGTCTGCATCTGCCTGTGTCTGTCTCACACAAATTTACACCTGGGGCAATTTAGGGACACAAATCCAAATGGTTTATTTTTGAGAGATGGAAAGAACCTGGAAGAATTCCACAGACACACACAAGGAGAACGTCGGAGCCACCGAAAGAGAGGAACCCAAGCTCAGGATTCAAATAAAACTGTCCTAAAGGTGTACAGACTGTTGACATGATTGAGTCCGTTCTCTCACTTCAGTTTGCTCACCTGTGAGTAGTTGGGTTTGAGAGGCGGGTTTTCCCGGAGTTCGGCGTCGGTGTACTCATTGTTGACGTAATAGCCGATGCGAATAAACTCCTGTCCTCTGTACGTACAGGTGATCAAGACCACGGTGACGCCTACTGCATCGCTCTCAGGGATCAGGCCTGTGTTTGGAGCATCTGCCTGTTTTTTTTTTTTTTTTTTTAAACACACACACACACACACATACTTTATTTATTAATTTTCCTTAATGTAACCAAACTCCTACAGATATCCATCTTTGTTCACAATTCAGTAACTAACAATAAAACACAGATTAGAAAGAATAAATGATTGTGAACACACCTGGAACACAAACATGTGTCTCCCGGCAGGAACCGGACCCACCAGTACCGAGTCCAGGGTCTGGTCATACTCCTCGCTCTCAGCCGAGCCAACGTATATGATCTTCCATTCAAGATCTGGAAAAGAAAGCAAATACACAACGTGTTCTCAAAATACTGCTCAAATGAATCATCGGCTTAGGTTCTGGGCTCTAATTTTGTCCAAAGAAAGCATTCTGGGATGGAAAAGAATGATCATAGAGCAAATAATCAACCTCGCATCACTTTCACACCCTACAGGAAAGTTTGTGTGTCCGACATCGGACGTCTTCCTTATACTGTGCTATTTGTTTAAGTAGTTAAACAAATCACTGCAGTGATGTTCAAGTTCACTCACTAGGTAATACAGATATTTCTCACACAAAACGTATACTGTGAATGTTTTGACATTTTGTAGGCATTTACAAAAACATAAGAGTAGTTTGGGAGAAGTTTGAGATAATGCATATTTATAATGCATATGTATAATGTTCTTTAAAGGACACACAATAGTTCAGTGCGTTTTACCGTTTCTAACAAGTTAGAAGTTACAGCCTTGAGATTTATAGTCATACGGAAAAAAGCACAGATATTTTACAACTTCCGGTATGAATGTGTGTGTGTTTTTTTTTTTAAGAACACATTTAATTGCTTAATTATTAAACAATGCAAATTGCAATACTTTCCAATTAAAGCATATAACAAACCCCTAAAATACATATTTTGCAGCACGAGACGACACTGAACAATTATTTCTTGGAAACCGAGCAATTTAATATTATAACGTGCTTTAGAAGAAAAAAATTTACAGCCAAATATAATGCACATATATGTGTAGCCGTAAAATAATTCTTGTATTAGGTACAAATGATTTTAAGTGCAAAATAATGGACTTCACCCGCTACCCACCGCACAAAATGTCCGTCCTTAAACAATAAAAAGCTCAAGTTTATTCAATTCTACGCTGCTCGCGCCTCGTCCCGCCATAATGACGTCACGAAGAGAAGGCTACGCTAGGCTAATTCAGCCACTCTACAACTTTTTTTATTTATTTATTTATTTAAAAAAGTATATGCAAACAGAAAATTGTGCTCACCTTCAGGAAGATCCTCCATGCACTCGAATGTGATCTCGAACTGAAAAGGATTCCCGAAAGGACTCGGGTTGTCCAAAACGGCAACGTTTAGGACCTGAACCTTCGCCATTAGCAGTTCAGCAGTTAGCAAGTCTACGAGCAGGAAAAAAAATGTCGCAAACGGTCGTAAAAATTTCAAAGGAAACAAATAAACAAGAATATATTCTAGATGAGAGTTCTTCTTTTTTTAGATGATAAAGAGAATTTTCTAAAGAGACATTGCACTTAGGAATAAAATGTTAGCTTTGCTTGCTAGCTTGTACGTCTCTAGGAAAACCAGGTTTTACCGCGGCGACTTTTATCAAAAAAAAATAAATTAAAAGCCGTTCGTCCTATTGAGCTTTATATCTCTTATGTGTATTAAAAATGCAGGAAAAATAAAGGGGAAAAATATTTTGTTCAACGCGATGCTAAACACGGACTAACAATAAAACCCTATACTTCTTTCTCCCGCCAGTGTGTTCAGATCATTTCAATAAAACGTCAAAGAGCGGTCAGGACGGTGGACGCTGATTGGCTTGCTATGCGATAAGTCACGGAAAATACTTGTCGATGATTGGTTGGCAGAGACAGCGTTGAAAAATTACTACCAGCTTCCGGTCTCTGTCATTGCCCGCACTATGACTCGGGATGTGTCCCAAATCGACTGGTTGTTAAATAGCAACGAAACAAGGAGTCAGCCATTTTCTAGGGTGTGCAAAGTAGATAACGCTGCTGTTTTCGAAATGGTGCACTACTCCCTATTCCCTACAAGCATCAAAGTGCATTATGGGTAATTTATACCCTCGAGGGCAGGATTTTGAAGCAGTGAGTCCTTCCGGAGCGAAAGAATTTCAAAGGACCCGCTTTTTAGTTACATATCAGATTTAAAAAACAGCATAGCGAATATATTTACTGTTCTGCATATAAAGCATGGTGTGTCATATTATTCATGTCAGCGCGTCGTGATTAAATTACAAACGCAGACCGATTTAAACTACTATTATGTGCTTTTTTTTTTTGTCTTCGTTTAGATTCATTTTCAAAGCTTACATCTAGAATACATCTAGAATACATCATTTGGACACAAATCTTGTGTGGGATTCCCTGAGCTCAAAGGAGACTCTTTAACTGTAAAAAATAAACAACAACTCCCTTGATGTGGATTTATTTAATAAAAAAACAAGTGTAGTAGGTGTTGAAGTGTAAAGTGATGAAATCTTGTGCATTCATTTGTCCACAGAATCAGTCACTTAGAAGTCATCTCGCTTCTCAGATCAACTCTCACAGAATCAGAATCAGAATCAGGTTTTATGCTTCTTGAGCTTGTTTGGAGGTTCTAGCAGGGTAGCAGCTACTTCTATACCAACGATGCTCGTCCGTCTAGGAACCTGTCCTCTTCCCGCCTAGACAGCCAGATCAGCCGAATCAACCCTAGCGATCAATGGGGTGACAGATGTCGCAGCCAGATCGCCCTCACATCCAACTAGGTTTTATGCACCAAGTATGTTTACACATTGTAGCTCTCAATATAGTGGGTGGAAGTGGTGTGAAAAAGAACAAGAGAAAAGGAACAGGAATCGGAATAGGAACCTGGAAGAAAACAGGAATAGGAATCGGAACAGGAACCTGGACATAAAGTGAAGAGAACAGGACCAGGAACAGGAATAAGAATAGGAATAGGAACCTGGAGCTAAAGTGTGTACCTAAGGCGAAGAGTAGGTGGAAGAAGAATCCAACCTAAAAGGAAGAGTAAGTCTTAAACGAAGAGTAGGTGACGGCAATACTCTGAGTGAGTGAGTGGCCATTTAACTGGAAGAAGAAGACTAACATAAAAACCTTAACAATTGTAGGGAAAAAAACACTATACACTTTAAATATAAACATTCTTAAATATTAAATAAGGCTGGGTGGATCCTGTGTGTACATAATTGTAGATAATTATGCATAAATTGTACACATAGTGTACATAAAGTGGATATGTAATGTAGGTCACATATACTATAGTAAGTAGTGCCATGATAGGAAAGTGCAGTAGGATGCAGATTGATGCAAGTAGCAATAGCAGTAATGTCCATGTGGGTGAAAGGGTTTGTGAAAAAGCGTGTTGGTGCTTTTACAGCAGATTGCTTATTATTGTTCAACTGTTCATGAGGGTGATTGCCTGTGGACAGAAACTGTTACTGTGCCTGGCAGTTTTGGTGTGTAGAGTTCTGTAGCACCTACCAGAAGAGAAACGTTGAAAGAGGTCAACTTCTCAAGAGGTGGTGTAAATGTCCGTGATAGAGGTAAGAGAGACACCGATAATCTCGGCTGTCCTCACTATCCGCTGCAGGGTCTTGCGGTCCGAGACAGTGCAAGTCCCAAACCAGACAGTGATACAGCTGCTCAGGATGATCTCAATGGTCCATCTATAGAACGTAGTCAGAATAGGGGGAGGGAGATGAGCTTTCCTCAGCCCCCGGAGGAAGTAGAGACGCTGCTGGGCTTTCATGGTGATGGACCTGGTGTTGAGTGACCAGGTGAAGTTCTCCGTTAGATGAACACCAAGGAATTTGGTGTTCTTGACGATCTCCACGGAGGATACACCGATGTTCACTCTGACCTCTTCTAAAGTTAACACTCATCTCTTTAGTTTTATCCACATTCAGAGACAGGCTGTTGGCTTTGCACCAGGCAGTTAGCTGTTGCACCTCTTCTCTGTATGCTGATGAGACCCACCACGGTCGCGTCATTGGCAAACTTCGGTAAGCTGTAGGAGTTTGGAGGAGAAGTTTATCGTATTAAAGGCTGAACTAAAGTCAACACAAAAAATTCTTATGTAGGTCCCTGGGCAGTAGAGATGTTTCAGGATGATAACTGCATCATCCACTGGCCCGTTTGCTTGGTAGGAAAACAATGGGATCTAGCAGCTGCTCTGTGATGATCTTTAGGTAGGTCAATACAAGTGGCTGTAAGGTCTTTATGACTTCTGATGTTAGAGCAACAGGTCTATAGTCATTTAGACCTGTAGTGAGGGGGTTTTTGGGGACAGGGATGATGGTATAAGGATCTATCCTCTAGATACCGTGATCCTACTGTACTGGATTTTTTTTTTCAGTTCTGAACATTCCCTTTTCCCAGTTTGTACTAAATATTGTTTGTTCATATCTTGTTCATATTTTGTATCTTGTACATCATTTTTTTTGCACCAAAATGACAACAGCAGCTCTCTCCACTTCTGTCTCTGCTCGACATTATTTATGGGTGTAATAACATCCACAAATCTAATAAAAAGTATAAATGCCCCAGACCCCCAGGATTGTGTGTTATGGATTCATAAGAGCTCCAGCTTTGAGAAAAATGTGTGTGTGTGTGTGTGTGATATGAAAGTAAATTACAGCTTTTTACACAACATATAAAACTAAACTTCTTTGTTAGCTGTTATAACAATGCTAATGTTACTCTGTTGCTTTGCATGTTCTCCTCATCTTACTGTAGGTTTCCTCTGGTTTAAAAACATCCAATAAACTGCCTAAGGGATGAATGTAATAAACTGGTGTCCAGTCTGGGGGTGAATTCTTCTGCCTTAGACACTGAATCCACACTGACTCAACCCTGACCAGGAATATTACTGTGGATTACTGTGTAGTGCTTTACAGTTATAAATTACACTGAATACACTACAGGTCATGTATAACAGCGTTATGTTTTTATACTTCATTTATCTCAAAAATTCAATGTTATGTTTAAATTTCGTTTCATTTTATACAATGGCAATAAAGTCTGCCTTAACTCTTGTCTTATCTGAATGTTGTTTTAACTTGTATTTTCACTTTTTCTTTTATCGTACAGTAATTTTAATTGTAAAAATGAGGGTAGGCTCATGAGGCTAGGCTAACGTTACCTAGCAACCCCATAAAAAAAAAATCCGGCATTTAACCAGTGGTGAAAACGCACCCCGAGCTGCCCGAACTGGTGCATCGTCTTTACTAACTTGTAGAAAGGAAACCGAGTTATTGCTATTAAGACTACATCATAGACAAGCTTTTTTATTATCACTATTACTGAATGATTATTTATTAATTTATGAAAGCGATAAAGGAGAAAACTGAAGCTCTGCTAACTTACCATCTATTAGAGATCCCCAGCGTGTCCTGTGTTTTCGCCTGAAACTTTTGCTGGTTCCCATTTTCACTGTCAGCTTTTAAGCTCCACGCTATGTAAACTTAAAATACACTAAATAATAATGCAAGAAACGGAAACAGAAAGCAAAACAACCCGATGAGGCTCTTTTGCTGCTTCGGGGAAGTGCTTTTAGTGCCTATTTTACAGTAAAATTAACATTTTACTGAGTTATTGCGAAGTGGGAGAGTTTAAAGCACATCGAGCGATAGAGAGAGAGAGAGAGAGAGCTTACTAAATTTACTAAATTTGAAAAAGCCATGAAGGAAATTGTTCAAATAAAAAATGTAAAGAAAATGTGAAAATTACAGAAGTCCTAAGGGGCCATAACTTGATAACGACTTAATTTTCTTATCTAGACATAACAAAAGTTGGCACATTTTTGGCACATTGGCCTCGTAGGACTTACGTAGAAAAACTTCCCATGTCCATTATCAACAATATATAAAGTAAACGTTAGCTGGTTATTTAAATTTGCCGAATGCTTCGGTAGCTTCATTAGCTAGGTTTATTAGCTAGCTAGATAGCTTGTGTTCATTCATACGTGTTTCTGGATATTTAGTAAATAAGTCGTTCACACGTTATCCGTGTCTCCTATACTCTAAAGCACTTTCTTATAAACATCTTTTTAATAGTTTCTGCTTAAATCTTGCTCAGATTTCATACTAAAAAACATCTAAATATCTGACTAGCTCCATCAGTTAGTTAACAGATAACCTGTACATGTTGCTGCAGGTTGGATGTTTTTCTGAGATGTCGATTTGATCTCCACAGGATCAAGTTCAAGTATTTAAGAGATCTTTATCTCTCTGTTTCATATGAAGTATTTAACAAAGGAAGATGATCATCTAGCGTCTGAATTGTATACCTGAGGCTTTATTTAGGCTTTATGTCTGCACATGCTGTGTATGAGATGGTTTACGTGCTTACAGGTTTATTATTATTATTATTATTATTATTACTAGTAGTAGTAGAAGTAGTTATTGATTAATTAAAATAAATAAAATTTTCTCTCTGTAATAGCAAACAAAAATATACTTCTGTGTAAAAGTATTTCTTTTATGCCCAAATTTTGTCTTATCGATTGTTTTATTTTAAAAAATTGTTTGTATGTCAGTAAAGAAAGCAGCATATTACCTAACAAACAGACAATCAGTCCCTCCACAAGTTTTTGTGATTGTTTAGTCCAATAATGCTAGTTTTTTATCCACCATTTTTTCTAAATTTTGTGAATCATCAACTCTTGCAGAGATTTTTGTGATGAATGTAACTGAGTTTCAAAAATCACATGGCCACTCTAGATTTTTCAAACCAGTTAATTTCTGTATAAAACTACACAAATGTAATTGAGGTTTTGATATTTAGTAAGGGTCTGCTAATAATTGATTTATTTTACATGAATAAACATTTCATTTCGTTACATTTGAAGGCATCTTTGCTTAACATCATTTCTTTGCATGAGACTAA
This sequence comes from Bagroides melapterus, assembly GCA_028566695.1. NCBI lineage: Eukaryota > Metazoa > Chordata > Actinopteri > Siluriformes > Bagridae > Bagroides > Bagroides melapterus. The sequence continues at coordinate 1,912,683 of JAOTRN010000029.1, forward strand.
GACTGAAGCACAATACTATACCTGTAGCTGAGTAAAAGTAAAAATGAAAGTTACTATGATTTATTTATATTTTTAAAAATGTGCCATTAAAGACGTACTTAAGTGCTGTAACGCTGTAACATGTACAGTGACACAGTCACTAGTTGGTTAATCATTTTCACAGGAGAGAGAGAGGATTAACAATATTGTGGAATGGCAGGAATTTTTTCAGCTCCTGGAGTTTGGAGATTAACTGATTGAGTGACCCACAGTGAGAGGGTAAGACTTCAGTGTAAGACTTTAGACATAAATAAATGCTTTTTGTCCGTTTGAGCCCTGGAGCTTGGTTCTTGTGTTTTGAAATAAACATTGAGACGATGTCACGATCAGAGGTGTGTGTCATTCACCTTGGCAAAAAAAGTCCTAAGAAATTCCTAATGGAAATAAAGAATGGAGTTAAAAAAAAAGAAACTGGGATGAATAAAAACTATTGTTCATTATGAGAGGAAGAAAGATGGGATGGAGGAGGAGGAGGAGGAGGAGAAGGAGGAGGAAGTGGTGAGTGTGTGGCTTTAGTGGGCAGGTGCATTTTTCAGGCCTGAGCACAAAGGTCGTGTGTGTGTGTGTGTGTGTGTGTGTGTGTTTATTGTTATATATATGTTATTTATTCATTTTCATTATTCTACAATTAAGCCTAAGCTTTAGGTTTATACTGAGATTTATTAAGCATTAATATCAGCATTAATTCTGAAATTATTTTAGAAGTTTCTCACAAAACAGAACAAGACAATGAGAAATGTTTCCTTTTAGGTGTGGGTATAACGTTAATAAATAATATGCT
>JAOTRN010000029.1:1922316-1932579 GCA_028566695.1 Bagroides melapterus
TAATATCATTTCATGGAACAAATATTAGAATTTAGGTTGTAAATGTAGGTCAGTGATTCTGATAGTGTTTAGACCAGCAGAGAAGGACTTGCTGACCTTGAAGGCTCACCACTGCTGATCGAGTTCCAAACAGATTTTCCAAAACATGAAAATATAGTTAAAAATATACACACACTCGTCATCCATTTTATTATGAAAACCTTCATTAGTATTCCTACATGTACACCAGTGTATCTAATCAGCCGATCGTGTGGCAGCAGAGACCAGTCTGAGCTGACGGGAAGTGTACAGCAGCTCAAATAAAAACAAACGTGTTGAGCAGAAAAGCATCTCAGAACGATCCCCACACTGAATCTGTTGATTCTTTTCAGTCTGTGCCTCATGCTCTTCATCCTGATGTGTGACGATGAGTCTGTTGCGTGTGAAAGATTTTTGGAAAACCCAAGCCTGTTTGACCTGATGCTCTTGACCCGTATCTGCGCGTGTTTATGCATTGTGCTGTTGCTACGTGATTAGCGGATTAGATAAGTGTAAGGATTTTCCTGGTGCACAGATCTTCCTAATAAAGTGGATGAGAGTGTAGACATCATTAGAAATGTATAAAACATTACAAAATAAATAAATAGTTCATAGATAAACGTGAAATTGCAAGGTGAGTAGATTTTTCCTTTAACAGAACCTCGTGTGCTTTATTGTATTAGTTAAGACGAACAAACCGTTATGTTTAGTATTAATAAAGCATAACATTTTTAAAAGTTGATGAAATAAGTTTATTAGTTTATTAATTACTTTATTAACAATACTGGCGGTGAAGTATTGCTGAAGTTCAATTAAATGACTGTAAATAAAATGTAAAGCATCACAGGTCGGTTTCCGCACCAACGTTGCGGTAAATAACCGATTTTCTTTAGAGAACGAAATAAATAAATAAATGAAAAAATAAATGAAAGCAGCCGGTGGGAATTCGGCGAGTATGAAGCTCTCTGTTTCTGTTCCACAGACATTCCTGAGGGTGGTTATAAAGAGGGAAGTCATGCAGCTCAGGACTATCACAGGCTTCAGTGTTACAGATGCTGATGAATGTGAGCATTGTTGTAGTGGCTCGGTGCAGACAGGAATCGGGACAGAGGACATTTAGATACAGGTAACATTTGGATACAGTTGAGGGACACATATCAAATTCCTGTGTGATGAAAGCACAAGGATGGAAGTGATGTGCAAAAAAAAAAAAAGTAAAAAAAAAAAAAAGTTGGAGAGTAGCTTATAAACATCACAGCAGAAATATTTGAATGTTGCTTTAACTGAATGTAAATGATGTGTTCATAGTCAGTTCCCCAGGAAGAGTCGAACTCCAAACGACTCCCAAACGACTCCGAAATGACTCATTGACACCTGAATGACTCACTGCTCTCAATTGCCAGCACAAGTCTCATGTTTCAGTGATAAACATAAGTAAAACAGCGAAAGTGCCCCATAGAGTGCATTATAGTACAGAGAATACACATACAAAGAGATATAGGATGTACAGTAAAATAAAAAATGTGATGACATGGAAAAAATGCTGACATTATGCCCTCTAGGGTAAGAGAACGTGATGATTTGGCCTCTAGGGGCCACTGTGTGAGAGAAAACATAATAAAGTGCGCTCTAAGGTGCAGAAAACACAATGCAGTGCAGTTTAAGGTGCTAGTATGTTAAAGTAAATATGACGAAGTGCCCTCTAGGGTTCACTTCTCCTGGAGAACACGTGATGCCTTATAGGGTGCTCTGATTGGTCAGGAAACATGATAAAGTGCCTCATGGGGGTCTTTTCAGTGGAGAAAGCAGGATGCAGTGTCCAATAGTCTCCTGTGTATTCAGGAGAATGAGATGAAGAGCCCACAAGGTGCCTCTATAGTCGAAAATCATGCATATGTACAGAAGCTTTTTTAATTTTTCACCCATTCCCATCAGACAGCCTGGATTCTGCTTTCATATCTGACATCTTCACATATTCACTATAAAGAAGTGACTGATTATTATTAGTGTCATGTGTTTTTGGGTTCCCAGTGATCCATCCTGATGCCCTAGTTGGAGTCTGGTCTCTTGGTGGTCACTGTGCTGGGATAGATCTGCATGGACAGTCTGTGACTTGTATAGAACCACTTGGAGACTATCACGCTGTCTTTAACAACCCTTTATATCAGTCAGTTCCTCTCAAGGTTTCTTCATCATATCTCAGGGAGTTTTTCCTCATCAACGTCACCTCAGGCTTCATCATTAGGGATAAATGTTAGCGTTAAACAGTAACTTCATTTTAAACTTTAACATTTTTTATCCTATGCTTCTATAAAGCTGCTTTAAGACAATGTTCATTGTTAAAAGCGTATGGTAAATTAAATTGGTTTTAATAATCTTACACAGAATTTTGGTATCAACATTTTCTCTGAAGATACAAACATTTGTGTGGAAAAAATGAACCGTTTTTTGTTTACTGGAAATTTCCTCTGAATCTGTCACTATAGTATTGTAGAGAAAAACAGAAATAGTGATGAAACTTGACAAATTCTTGAAGTCCTGAGTGTCTACTTTCATCTGAGCTTCATATTAACACCACTGTGGAGTGACACGTGAGCACTTGTAGATTGTTTCAATAAGATCATACTTATAAGATCTAAAATAAAGTTATAAAATATATTTGCATATACATCTGGATGTGTCTGGGTCATGCTAACGAATGTGATCGTTGAGTTCCAACAGAAATAAAACACAACTAAGCTCTTAGGTGAAGAATTAGCCTTTATTCAGATCTTGACAGAAGTTAAATTAATCACACATCTGAAGGCTTCACAGTCGGAGATGACGCAGTGCACTCACGATGTACAAAAACACAAAGACAAATGAAAAAAAAAAAAAGACTGTTACACGATTCACTTGGAACGCCACAGCTGTAAGGAAAATCAGTGTGAACGGAGACAGGGAGATGTTAATGTTGGACGGATGGGTGGGCGTAGGCGTGGGTTAGATTTAAGCGACTTCCTCTTCGCCCTCCTCTTCAAACTCGCCCTCCTCGGCGGTGGCGTCCTGGTACTGCTGGTACTCGGAGACCAGGTCGTTCATGTTGCTCTCGGCCTCAGTGAACTCCATCTCGTCCATGCCTTCTCCGGTGTACCAGTGCAGGAAAGCCTTGCGCCTGAACATAGCAGTGAACTGCTCAGAAATGCGCTTGAACAGCTCCTGGATGGCCGTGCTGTTGCCAATGAAGGTGGCGGCCATTTTGAGGCCGCGTGGCGGGATGTCGCATACGGCCGTCTTGACGTTGTTGGGGATCCACTCGACGAAGTAGCTGCTGTTCTTGTTCTGCACGTTGAGCATCTGCTCATCGACTTCCTTCATGGACATGCGGCCTCTGAAGACGGCGGCCACGGTGAGGTAGCGGCCGTGGCGCGGGTCACAGGCTGCCATCATGTTCTTGGCATCGAACATCTGCTGAGTCAACTCTGGCACAGACAGAGAGCGGTACTGCTGACTCCCCCTGCTGGTCAGAGGCGCGAACCCGGGCATGAAGAAGTGTAGACGTGGGAAGGGCACCATGTTCACAGCCAGCTTGCGCAAATCTGCGTTCAGCTGCCCGGGGAAACGCAGGCAGGTCGTGACGCCGCTCATGGTGGCCGAAACCAGGTGGTTCAGGTCTCCGTAAGTAGGCGTGGTCAGCTTCAGAGTGCGGAAGCAGATGTCGTAAAGTGCCTCGTTATCGATGCAGTAGGTCTCGTCAGTGTTCTCTACCAGCTGGTGCACGGACAGCGTGGCGTTGTAGGGCTCCACCACGGTGTCGGACACTTTGGGCGAGGGCACCACGCTGAACGTGTTCATGATGCGGTCGGGATACTCCTCACGGATTTTGCTAATGAGCAGCGTGCCCATGCCGGAGCCCGTGCCGCCGCCCAGAGAGTGAGTGAGCTGGAAACCCTGCAGACAGTCGCAGCTCTCCGCCTCCTTACGCACCACATCCAGCACAGAGTCGACAAGCTCCGCCCCCTCAGTGTAGTGGCCCTTTGCCCAGTTGTTTCCAGCACCACTTTGTCCTAACAATGAAAATAAATCATTTTTTTAGGTCACTGAATCTAATTATAGGCTATTATATGCTTGTTTATCTGTATAGATGTAAATTTGCAGTATAGAGTGTAGGTATAGAATCTAAATCCAATTTAATATTAAAACTAATGGTGTGTATTATTGATGACAAGGATTAAAAATACAAAATTCTATTCTAAAACTATTTAAATCCATGGTGTACAATTGATTTTAAGCAAAACTTTCATTAAAATACCTTTTTATAGACTTTTATAGAGTATTATAGACTATTTTGTGCACATAACCAACTAAAAAAAAAAAAATAATAAATAAATAAATATTTAGCATTTGATCTTAGAAAGAAAATATAGACTTCTCTAAAAGATCATTTCACAGAGCGGTATTTTTCTGTAATCCACACAGAGAAGTAAGGAGGGTAAAAATATTGTCATATTGATGGACATTAATATTTTTCAAAAAGAAACAGCTTTATAAAGGCAAATCTTCTTTGTTTATCTCCTCACCAAACACAAAGTTGTCAGGTCTGAAGATCTGTCCGAAAGGGCCGGAGCGGACCGAGTCCATGGTTCCGGGCTCCAGATCCACAAGGATGGCACGGGGAACATACTTCCCACCTGAACACAGGGAGATGCTGTAGTGTGTAAAAAAATTCATCCACAGAGTATCACATCTATTACAGAGGGTCTTACTGAAAGATTACAATTTTACATTTGGATCTACGCCATGATGTGTCCTCGATCCTTCCTCTTATGTGTCTGCTATTATAAGTAACTGCTGTTCTGCTGAGTGACATCTTGACATTGCTGACGTCGCTGCTCGTTACATCACAGTACCTGAAGCCTCGTTGTAGTAGACGCTGATCCTGTCTAGCTGCAGGTCGCTGTCTCCGTGGTACGTCCCAGTCGGGTCGATGCCGTGCTCATCGCTGATAACTTCCCAGAACTGAGAGAGGAAAAAAGTGGAGAGAGAATGACTCCAGCTGGTATTCATATGAACTCCAGATTGTGCAACGTGAATAAAAAGTTAATTAACAAAGGGTTGTGAAGTATTGTGTCATTTATCTACAGCCTTACTGCTATGTATTGATTACGTCTTCTGACTGCAGAGTAAAAAGCTCCAGTATGTCATATGTTTCTTCTGTATTACAAAAACATTGTATATGCCGAACAATCTGAGTGTTGTGAATGTTTATTTTATGTCATGTCTGAATTTCGGCAATTTATTTGAAAATAAATGAATTCATTAAAAATAAATAAATAAATAAATGTGATGTAGGTCAAATACAGAGGGGATTTTCTGTCAACTATCAAAAAAAAGAAAAAGAAAATAAACTTCCCAGTTTATCAACTACGAATTTTTAATGACGTCATCTCCATTATGTGGCCAGTTGCAGTGCTTCAGTGTAAATAAGAAAACGTGGAGAAAAAGTAAATAATAAATAAATAAAAAACAAAAATAATAAACACAGTCGCATAAACCAGTTTGCGATTGCGATGGATGTTTGAAAGTTTAAAAAACAAACAAACAAAAAAAAAACCCCAATAAAATAAATGAATAAATGTCAAGTACAAGAATAAGTAAAGCAATAGTTAAGAAAGTAGACTTCATTACATGTCATTAACGTCGGTTGTTCGGTGTTTAAATCAATTCGGCTTTGTAAAGCTGTTTCTATTCAGCTTAACATAGGTTAAATATTTATATCAACTGTCCAAATCTATTGTTAATGACATTGCTGTAGTGATTATGAATGAGTAAAAACAATTTTAAAATCACATTTGTTCAATGTCGGAAAATGGCGACAGCGTCTCCAGGCGTCTCCGCCGCCCTCATTCTCCTTCACAACACACAAACACAGGAGTTTCACTCATGCAAAAACGAATGCAATCATCACATTTGTGTCACATATGCACATTTTGCCTATGACATCCATTTGCACAAGCTGAGGTCACTGCAAAATATCCAGAAAGAACGTGAAAGCATCCTTCTCCCTTTCTCCCCCGCCCCCCTACGGAGAATTTCTAGACGATTCCTCCACACACGCGAGGAATGAAATCTTTCCGTGTCATGCATGCGAGTCAAAAGTTTAATGTTTTTTTTTTTTTTTTTACATCTGACCTTTTCTTATTATTTACCTTTGCTCCGATCTGGTTGCCGCACTGTCCGGCTTGCAGGTGCACGATTTCGCGCATTTTTGCAGCTGACAAGAGAGAAGAAGAAGAGAAGAGGAGGAGAAGAGGAAAAGAAGAGGAGGCGAGCGCACCACAAACTGAGAAGGAGCTAGATGGACCAAGTGATAATACATGATATTAAGAGACCGTTATTGCGTATCAGCCAATCCACGCCCTGTTTGTCGAGCTCTTCCTTTCTACTGGGCCGAAATCCGTGGTGCAAGGTGACGTCATCACCATGGTAACCAAGAGCGGAGGAGAGAAGGAGGACCCTGAGCGCGTGGAGACACCGGATAGGATGCACCGGATCCGGAGACTGCAATGATGAAGTGGACAAGATGGCGGCTGTTTTTTTTTTGGTTTTTTTTTAATAAAATTTTTTTTTTGATTTTTTTATTTTTATAAAACATATAGTCGGTTGAATGCTGCTGGTGATGTTAAAACTGAAGGTTAAAATCTAACATCTGTCAGAAATGAAATGAGCGTTGCGAACAGAAACAGTGCGAGAACAGTTCGTCAGGGTGGGCCAGACTGGGGCCAGTCCTTCTGTTTGAGGGGCCACTGCCTTCAAGTCATTGTAGAAATAAAATGTAGAGTTTAAAGTCTAGATCCTGGTGACTCAGGATGACATTAATAACATCGGGTAAAATGACTAACAAAATGAAGTTGAGATGGTAAAACACTCAAGCTTTGCCACAGAATTTACACATTAGTTTGCTCACCGGTGTTTAAGTAATTAGCATCATCAACATTGAACTACATATAACACACATTAAATGTGAAACTCGCCCAAAAATTTGAGGTGTGTCTTTAGTTTTTCCTCATCCTTAGTGTGGGAAACCAGATGATTTCAGATTACACAACAGATTATTCACTCTTGAATCCACATTTCTCTCACTCAGCCTTTGGGCTTTTCACATGTAAAATAGTTCCTCCTGAGACAGTACAAACGTCGTCTAAACAGAAACCTGGGTTGGGTTAGAATTTTCACACTGCTTGGTTAACGATTAATCCTGGATCTTCATAATCTGATGTTTCACAATGTACATTCCTAAACCCAGGATTAATCTTCTGCACTGTCATCAACCATGATCAGATAAATACAGTGAGCGACTACTTTAAAAGACATCTTGTCTCACACGTTTGCATACAAAAAAGCTAATCCCTCTTCGCCCCTTTTTAAGGATTTTCTGTCACTATTTAGCAGATATATATTTTTTATTTTATTTCCCTCAAAAGCTGCAGCTACTGTTTACACAACATTTTCTGTGACCATACAAAGCATCTGATTATGAGGTTTTCACGCACTGGACAGATTCTGATTGGATGTCTGTTGCTAAGAAACTAGCTGGAACAGTCTAAGACCACATCGTTTCCACATTGTACACCTTCAGCACCGCAGTGTGGAGTTCAGACTGTAAAAGTGATGAAAAATCTGCTTCAGAACAGGGTTTTATGACCCCGGGAAAAAAGTCACGCTAACAATATTTCTAAATCACGGTTGAAATCCTCTATCTCGGGTTAAAAGTGGAGTTTCGAATGAAGATAATTTAAAAGGATTAATGAAATGATGAAGGCAGGTGTGTTTAATAAAGTTCATACAGTGTTTAAGAATCCCAAAAATGCTGCTGTGCCTGATTTACACACTCATACCAACACAATCCCAACACACACATACACACCATGCCAGCATCACTGCTGAGAATAAACCACCACCTACACAGGAGCTGGACCTGATAAAAAGTCCACTGAGAGTATTTAAACATTTGCTAATCCACGATTTTGCATTCTGGATCCTGATTGGTCGTTGAAGGTGCTGAGTCGTTTCCTACAACAGTAGCTTTGACAGTAGTGCAGTTGTACATCACAGATTTATATGAATACTCTGTTATCGTTTCTATAGCAACAAGGTACATTGGGACTTGTGTAATGGCTGATGTGTAGTTGTTCCTATGGTATAGTTTCTTTAAGGATATATTGATTTAATATATATGGAAGGAGTCTCCAGTGTCAGAACTGTGTAACAGTCTTCAGGATGTTGTCGTAACATGACAATCTGTGTTTTTAATATTTTTAATAACACAGAGCTGAAGATTCTCTTCAAACATGACAACACACGACAACTTTGTATGACTGTTGTTGAATATATTGTATGAAAATGACACACACAACATCTGCATTTTTTCCCCAGTAGTCCTACTGTTCTGCTGCAGATCTTTATTCATATATTAGTTTTGTAATTTTTAAAATATTTATTCTCCCCTTTCTACCTGCATTGTTAAATTCAATTAAATTTCACTGCATGACAGATAAAATTTGATTATATAAATAATTTGAATATAAATATAGAAAAACACAAATCCCTTTTCTGCTTGGTTTTATATTTCTCTGTGTCTGCAAGAGATAAGAATCTGCTGAGAGAAACTCAAACCAGACACTTCCTCTTTCTACTTTTAAAATAGTTAAATGGTTTTTACAGCTTGTAGAGCAATAAACTGCTTGTATGATATGACATGAAATGATATGATTTGATTTGATTTTTCTCCTCGTCTCTTAACATATGATAATTACAGCAACATATGGAACCAAGAAAAATCCCCGACTACGCTTTGTTTATACCCTGACTTTCACTTCACGCTTTATATGATGTAACGATTGGAACAAAAGTAACACGAGTCTAGACATTTTTGATGTATGAAGTACCAAAAGTAAAAAAAAAGCGAATGCGATCATCCATGACGCTGCGTTATTGTGCTTTTGCCTCCTCTAGAACATGCTCTTATGCTGAGATCACCAAAAAGTTGAAAAGACAAAACAACAAAGAAAAAAATTGTAATAAAGCATGGCCTCATAGGACTTCCGTAGTATAACTTCCTTTCTACAGTTAAATTTAAATTTAATTGAAATATTTTTTTATTGAACAATATTAATTTTTTTCCCCTCACCAACCTCTCAAATCTATCTGTAAATAAATAAATAACCCTCAAAATACTGATATCATAGACAGTGAGAAAACCTGTTATAACAATTAAAAAAAATACAGAAATGCAATCAAGTTCTTTTTCTTTTTCTTCTCTTCATCTCTGCATGTTCAGACACACTGTAAAAAATTTGCATGTAAAATTACAGTAATAAAACGGCATTTTACTGGCAAAACTGCTGCCAGTAATTTACTGTAATTTTTTTTTACACTGCAGACTGAATCACAGCGTTTATCTTCTCTACCAGGACGGTCATTAATTCATTTATTTATTATTTTTCTTCTTCTCTACCCTGTCTGAATGAACAGGAAGTGAAAATGAGAGATGAAGAAATGAACTCTACAGACATCTAATCAGCAAACCCACTCGTCTGTACACCGCTGGGCTAAATAAAACACGGGGAATTACGGTATTTACCGAAACTGCAGGTTGAATGCCAACTAAAACTGATATTATTTAACAGAGGGACGGGTTAGTAGGTCATTGTGTGAGGTTTAATCTAAATTAAGGCACGCTGACACATTTTGCCAGAACTGGAACAACTCTGTGAAGCTGTTCAGAGGATTACATCATCAGGTGAAAAACTAGAGCTAGATTTCCTCGAATAGAAAGATGGCAGGAAGAAGCAAAAAAAAAAAAAAGCCCATAAAGAACATCATTACAGTCTGAAGAACCTTTTCCCATAGATGTTAAAGGTTCTTCCTAGGTCCATATCCTCTGACAAAGTACTACTTAAGAGCCTTTCTTTTTAAGAGGGCAAATAAATGAGTTTGAATTCAACAAATGAATAAATGGGTTTAAATGAGTTCGAAATTCAACAACTCACAAACAATCTATAAATAATGTGGACCAATGTAATAAAATGTGTTCTGTGAGGTGAAAGGTCAGAGATAAAAATGTGCCTGGCTTTAATAAACAGACCAATATTACTGACTATATACCAGCTCAATATTACTGACAGCTCAATATTACTGACTATATACCAGCTCAATATTACTGACAGCTCAATATTACTGACTATATACCAGCTCAATATTACT
>JAOTRN010000029.1:1947765-1981327 GCA_028566695.1 Bagroides melapterus
TATATTTCTTTACATCTTTTTATATTGATATATCATAAATCTCTTGAACCGGTTAAAAAGTCATCTAATATTTCATATGACGTCAGTAATCCATTACAACAATTTTCTTTAAGCGCCAAATATGCTTTATATTACAATATTTATAATATAGTATAAAAATAAATATTTATAATATTCTAATAACTAAATCTTGACAAAAACATCCTGAAATAGATTTACTAATCTTATATCTCATATATAAGATCATTATTTTTTTTTTAATGTCAGTGTGGATGTAGGATTAAATCCCCAATGGAAAAAGCCAGGGGGCGACAGGAAATCAGCCAGATTCCATAAAAATCAACAAAACAAACCAACAAACAAAGAAATAAATAATATGGTGAGTACCAGTTCATTGACTTTATCATTCATAAGTAAGTGTAGTTGACAATTTTGAATCATTTCAACAAAAAACTCATCTCACCTTGTTTAATTTCTACCAAATCCTGTACATAACGGATGATATGTTTACTGTAAATTTGTCGCCAATACATTGGTTCAGAATCCTCATTCTTTATTGTTCTTTATTGTTTTTTATTTGTAATATAATAGTAATAATAATAATAATTTTTATTATTATTATTACTTTATGTTCCTAATAAAAAATTAATGGAAGGAAAATTGTTAAAAATACTAAACACGTAGCTACATCCTTTTGTCATTTTAGGGCAGAAAAACAATCATTAATTTATTGTATAAATGTCCATAGATAAATAAATATCCAAATGTCCATCTTTCTTAAAACCTAAAGGCCTGACCCGTATCTCCATAACTCCATGATGTCATACACTGTGCTGCTGCCACGTGACTGGCTGATTGGAGAACTACAAGAATTTTGTAGAGGTATTTTGTACATATTTTGTACCTAATAATGTCATTTGTACCCTGAAGGAGGATATCAGGGTGAACAAATAAATGAAGATGAAATGTTAAAACTGCCCCAATTTACCGGAACTGGGAATTGAATCGACTTTTGTTATATGATGATAACAAACCAGCCGTATGTCAAACTTTCATCATTTTCACAACACTATATAAAGGAGTCATGAAGAACCACAGAACCAGTCTGGTTCTCTTGGTTCTTAAAAGAAACCTTCTTATTTTTCCACTACAAAGAACCTTTTGATGAAATGGAAACATTTATTCATTCTTCAGTGAACCATGCACCCTGCTAAAGAACTCTACAAGAACCTTTATATTTAAGAGTGTAACGTTGGATTCTTAGGGTCACCTTGCTGTTTGATTCTGACCACATCCCTTACTGTGATGTCAACACCAGTTACCTCAATTCTTCATTTGAGTTTCACTGATCGGGCTAGAAAATAAAGACCTCAAAAAACGAAACTGTTCCATATAGTAGACCTGAATTCATTCTGTGACATAACATGCGTGGACAAGAGTTTCATGTCCGGGTTTAACAGCGTACATAACAGATGATACGCTGAAACACGAGCTGCTGTGTGTTTTATAACCAAGCTCTTCTGTAGCTCCGCCCCTTTGTGTCCCTGAGGCTTTGTTATAGAGCTCGGTGTGGGACAAGACATGTTCTTAAATACACTGCTCACCTGCGATGTCTCTCTGGGCTCACACACACGCACACACACACACACACACACACACACACACACACACACACATAGACTAGATATGAGCTACATGTTGATCACATTATCTCTCATGGGAAATTTGTCCAGTTATAGTTCTACAGGTTGATCAGCTGCTTTAATGAAACGTCCACAAAACAGTCACTTAACAACAAAGCGGACAAACTGAAGTCAGAACTTCCTCAAACTGTCTCACTTGTGTCACTAGAATTATTTTTATCCTCTTACGTTTACTCTTATAACCAATTCATTTCCAGAGAACGCTTTCACGCTCGGTGGATTTGGCATTTAGGAATTTGTTTGAATGAAAATGATGACGCTGGGAAATTTTTGGTGTAATCTGAAACGTTCACAAAATGATCGTAAGAACGTTTTTTTAACGTCTGGAAAACGAAACTAATCGTGAGAACGTTAATGCTGACATTTACATAGAGTTTAGAAATAATTGGGAATATTGTGTTGTTAAAACGTTGTGAAACAAACATCGCAGCAACATTATTTTTTTTCCCTGAACGTCGCAGCCTTATCTTCTTAAAAACGTGTCTATTTTTATTGTTTATATTAAAAAAAACAATTAGTAACTAAAAAAGTAAATGGAAAAGTTGAATTTAAGAAGTTAATGAATCTCCTGGATATTTCTGATGGATATGTTGATGATGATGATGATGATTCAGATTATGATCAGGATTTTAATTCTGAAATAATTCATTAATTTCAAGGCTATAATAATGATTGTTTAAACCTTTAAGTGATTCGATTTCTCATTTCTACAACATTTCATCCGATAAGCAAATTAGATAAGAAAATACATAGAGAATGAAATTCTGTATAAATGGCCAAAAAAAGAAAGAAATAAAAAGAGAGAAACTTACAGACTTTTTGAAGGAGAAGTGCGGTCTCGTCGGCCGTGGATGCTCGACGGATCAGATAAAAATGTTGGGCTGAAGTTCTCTGAAGAAACTTTAATAAACCCTGAGGTATTCGGAATCTAGAAGAGAGGGAGGATCGTTTCGGGTCGAGCCTCTGGAGAAAGGGCCGACTCGCTGTTTTGTTCGACCTTCTGTTCTCCTGTGATGTTTTCACCTGCATGCCATGCTGTTTATCTGTCACACAAATTTTTGGTGTTTATGCAAACGAACGCCACAGAATAGCACTCAGTTAATGCTCTTTAAAACCCTTAACCCTTTAAAACCTTCAGATGATTATTTAGAAGTTTGTCTTCACGCAGGTTATCCAGGAACCGTGACCGATTCCCAGAGCACTAGATAACTAGATAAAGTAATGAGCAGTTATGAAAAAGAGATGGAAAGCTCACTCGGGGTTGTTCGAGGCTTCACTGGATGATTAATGGCTCTAAAACAAAGCCATCAGTTGCTTAACATTGATTTAGATCAAAAAGTGAGACGACAAAACATTTATTTATAGGTTAAAGGAGTATTAGTTAAAAACACGCAGTTTTAATGGTTTTCCCAAAGGAAATTCTGGATTACAAATCAGACTAGAACTAGAACTAACTAGAACTAACTAGCTAATAAATAGGCTCTATCTAATATCTAATATTGGCTTGATTTTTTTAGTTCATACTTCAAATCATCTGCCATAAAGTTTATTTCCTGTTTGCTTTGAAGCTTCTTCCCCTTGACAGTCTGAGAGTTTCTCCCTCTGCAACACTCCGTGGTGGTTTGTGAAGGTTATATAAGGTTTATTGGTTCCTGGTGGAGCTTGAGAGATGATGGCTCACCGTTGGCTTGGGAACATCTTGAGAGCCTTCAGAAGGATCTGAAATTTGTAGAGAGATAAAGAAGAAGTCTGGACGGATCTGACTTTTGACCTGCCAGCAAGAAAAGCAAAAAAAACAAAAAAAAAAACACTGAATGAATGTTTTTTGGTCTCGGTTTTAAACTACATTTAAGCCAGGCTTTAAAGGGGGATTTCTAAATTTGTAATAATAACTTTACAAAAAAAAGGTAATTTTCTTCTTTATTTTTAAGTTTCACTTGATGTCACTGTAACTAAAGTTTCCTGTAATATGACAAAAACGTTTGACTTTTCTGCTAACATGAAACTCTACAAATAGATTATTCACAATAAATAATTTTAGGCAAAAATTTTAAATGAGAAAAATCTGAACATAAAAAAAATCCATATATGGAATGAAGAATTTGAAAGGAAGGAAGGAAGCAAACAATAAAGAAAGAAAGAAAAAAAAAACAAGAAAGAAAGAAAGAAAGGTTTTAATTCAGATTAAGATCCAGGTCCAGAGAGAGAAATCTACTACATGTAAATCACTTTTTTTTCTCATCTTCTCACTTTTATTTAAGAATCTTAAACAAATCTAGAGTGAAATCTTCTCTGACACCAAGATGATGATTTGAGATGTTTTTCTCTTCCGTGGTGTTTGTATATGAGGAACTGTGCCAGGTATTGAAGGTTTCTGAGTGACGAGGTGTGTGTTTTCTGTAGAGCGTGAATCCTCTTTGGTCCTTCATGGGGGATGTGTCACGCTCTGGGACTGAAGAGGGGCTCGAGTCACTCCCACCTCTAACACGTGTCACTCCTGAGTCCTGGTTATAAATCCCCTCGTCTCAGACACACAGAAGGTACGAGACGGTGGATGACTGCCTGCCTCATACCCGAGTCAGAGTCACGGCTGAGACGACACTGATGAAGAGGTACGTGAATGATGGATGCTGTAAGTTCTCTTACAACGATATCACTAACGTTGTAAAACCCTTAAAGGACGGTCAGATATCTGACCTCTGAACATATCTCAGATACTAAACTCTATCTTACTTTGTCACGTGAGTTTTTCCCCTAACTATCTTTAAAATGTATCTTTAAGAAAATCATTCTTTAGAGTAAAGCTCTAAATGTTCTCCAGACAAGATGTAAACTAAAGGTAGTGAAGATGTACAGCTGAAGATCGCTGGAACAACCCGAGAGAGAAGAGGAGAGGAGAGAAGAGAAGAGAAGAGAAGTGAAGAGGAGAGGAGAGAAGAGGAGAGGAGAGGAGAAACTTTATTACTTTTTAACTCTTAAATCTGAATGCATTTGTCTTATTGATAAGTTGATTGTATTATTTAGGTTTGATTACTTTTAGTTTTTCTGAATGAAATAATTCTCAATTTTTAATTAATTTTTCATATTCTCTCACTCACTCTCCCTCATACACACACACACACACACACACACACACACAGAAACAGACAGACACACACACTCATTCAGACAGACAGAGAGACAGACACACACACAAAGACACTCGTTCAGACAGACACACACACACACACACACACACACACAGACATACACATACACACACATGCAGAGACAGACAGACACACACACACACACACACATACACACACACACAAACACACACACATACACACACATGCAGAGACAGACACACACATACACACACACACAGACACACACACACACACATTCAGCCTCTCCTATGTGTTTATGTATCTGAGCAGCTGAACAGTTTTAAATCATCACCACCTGATGACCTTCAGTGAGATTTTCCTCACTTGTGTCTGAATCTTTTTTCATCAGTTTTCTTCATTCTCACACTTTACATGGGAGTCTTTCTATGGGGCATCAAATTAGGAAAAGTTATAACGATATAAGAACCTGTCTGAATTAAACGCAATGTTCAGTTTAATTCTTTTATTATATTTATTTCTAACAATGGACTTAGTTTACAGTCAGCTTACAGTCAGATTGGTAACAGTAAGTGAGCTGCATCCCATCACTCCGTCACTGAGGCATTTCTCTCTAACAGCAGAAAGAGTTTTAATTCTGTGACGTTTATGACGTGATGGTTATGAGAATTGTTTAGAAACGTGGTTGATATTGCTTTATTCACACTGCATTATTCACACATTTCCTCGACACAACCTTTATCTCTGTCAGGTTTCTGGAACGCTGCTGGGATGTGAAGGTGAAAGCAGCTGTGAGCAAACACGAACTCCTCATTCCTCCTGACATCAGACCCATGAGTGGACCGCTAGGTGCTGAAAGAACCGACGAAGAACAGACACTCTAATCAGAGAGAGAGAGAGGGAGAGAGAGAGAGAGAGAGAGAGAGAGGGACACTGGGGGGCAGTGTTGCATTGTACTAAATTGTAAAAAAAAGTTATATTTTACCGTAAACAAAGTAGTGCCACTTCGTGGCATCATATGGAATTACTTTATATCGACATTTCTAAGCTTTTGTCTGTATTTTTTTGTATTGTATTGTTTGACCTGCACAGTCTTCTGTCTTACACTATTGTGTGTATTTTATTTCCTGCTTTGTTTTCTGTACCTCTATATATCTTAGGCAGCACCATATGATCCTGCATCAGCTGTATATTGTAGAAATGACAATAAAAGCTTCTTGACTTTCTCTTATTGGATCTATTCCTACAGCAGCATGCTCCAGATATCATTCCAGATCATCGTTTTGCAGACATATATGTGTGTCGCTGAAAGAAATGTGCTTTTTTTCTGTGATAAGACAGGAAACTCTTTCCTTATTCAGTGAAATCCCTGACCAAGACACCGATCTTCATGACGTTCATCAGACACTAACATCTCTGTTTATAAACACATCCAAGAGCACACACTTTTGGCTTTAGTAGGAGTTAGGAGTCAGAAGCGGAGCAGATTTCGGCAGCCATGCGAAGAATCCACGGCTCATTAGTCATGTCTGTGGGACTGAGTGGAGCCGTGAAGCCACGTCGATCTGTCCTGAGGCCACAGCAGCGCTCACAGATGATGAAATGTTTTGTCATAAATTATTCTTTCCAAGGAGATAGGAATGCCTCCTGCTAAAGGATTTTGGGGACAGAACATACACTGTTACCCCGGGGCTCGATCAGTAGCTTAGAGATGTGTCCTTGATCCTGACTAAACATATCCATAAAGATTCATGTAGATTAAAGACACATCACGTAAACTTGTTAACACTAAAGCTAGTAATGTTAACATGTAAAGCTAGTTAACACTATGAACAGCTGCTATGCTAATTCCTCTCCACTCTTTCTCTTTTTCTACCCATCCCGAGGCATCCAAGGTTTTCAGGCTAATCACTGAGGAGACAAACAAGTAGATGTTTTTCCAAATTTCTGAACCACTTTCCCCAGCATTCTGATGACATAAATCAGGATTAAGATGCCCTTGGAACACAACGTTGAGTAATTCAGTAAAAGTACGGCTTGAAAACCCATTCTGCTTAGCATGTTACGATGATATAATCATGTAGCTGAAATGATCAAATAATTGGCAAGACTTCTGAACCGGAACAGCAACAGGAAATCTCTCTCAGACGTGTTCACGTGTTGAGTTAATCTTACGTGGAACATAAAATGAAACAATTCCCAAAGCTTTGAACGCTCCTCAGATATTTCCACATTTTGAGAGTGGAATATTTCCCGCTGAGCTCTCAGGCTGGAGTCTTTTCAAGTGGCAGGATTGCAGGACGTTCTGAGCGGGAGGGTTTTTTCTCTTTATTTTTTACATGCTGTTTAAAGTGGAACAGGGAAACGTCAGCGTGCTTTCAACTCCTCC
Organism: Bagroides melapterus; assembly: GCA_028566695.1. NCBI lineage: Eukaryota > Metazoa > Chordata > Actinopteri > Siluriformes > Bagridae > Bagroides > Bagroides melapterus. The sequence goes on from JAOTRN010000029.1 coordinate 1,954,968, forward strand.
TGAAGAACAGACTCAAACACAGGAATGCTGAGAAGATAATCTCCATTATTTTGTTATGTGATTGAGATTTTACAAAGAAGAAATATGATGTATACTCAGTTCATATTCCTCTAAATCATCAGAATCAAATCTTTCTAAGATCAGCTGACGAGGACACGACATATCGATATATATCTAACGTCATTACACTGATTTGGAAGAATGTGCCCAAATCTCTACAGAGCTCTTCCTGAGCGTTGGGCCAAACACTGAGGTTGATGTATGTTCAGTGTAAGTTAGAAAGTTCACCATCCCCTTTCTTGTACGATTTATTGAATGTTTAACACATTTGTACCATTTTGTGACCACATAGAACATCCGCTTTGTTTCAGCTGTCAGATTTTTCCATCAACCACAAAAAAGTCCTCAAAAAACCTTGTAGTTCCAGCTCCGACTGTTCCAGCCAACTGTCCAAGTTCAAACACACTGAGGGCCATAAATATTATCCTTTTGTAAAAGTTCATGGATATTTTTGTGAAGCTCTTGTTTCTCTGTGAAAGTATTGTAGCGTTAAATCACAGGAGCCTCTGAGGACACGTGTCACTTTATAGAGACATTTTGACCTTCAACTGAAGTAAAATGTAGCTAAGTGACATTTTTGTCAGAATGACATTTTAGATTGCAGATGTTGAGGTGAAATGCTGCAGGTCATTAAGGACCAGAGCACCAAAGAAATAGTAGAAATGTTCAGTCTAAAGAAACGTCTGATGTTGTGTGTGTGAGTCTGATCTAAAATGTCATCAGGACTCTGTTGTGTTTTTCCCTCTGTTGATAATCTTACACTGAATTTGTGTTGAAGAGAAATCTGAGCCTTTTGAACTTTTCTTTTCTTTCATAATTGATATTTCCTTTCCTTTCCTTTCCTTTCCTTTCCTTTCCTTTCCTTTCCTTTCTCCTTTCCTTTCCCTTCCTGTTTCCTTTTCCTTTCCTTTCCTTTCCTTTCCTTTCCTTTCTTTTCCTTTCATTTCCTTTCCCTTCTTTTTCTTTCCTTTCCTTTCCTTTCCTTTCCTTTCCTTTCCTTTCCTTTCCCTTCTTTTCCTTTCCGTCCTTTCCTTTCCTTTCCTTTCTCCTTTCCTTTCCCTTCCTGTTTCCTTTTCCTTTCCTTTCCTTTCCTTTCCTTTCCTTTCCTTTCCTTTCCTTTCCTCTCCTTTCCTTTCCTTTCCTTTCCTTTCCTTTTGTATTTCCTTTTCCTTTCCTTTCCTTTCCTTTCCTTTCCTTTCCTTTCCTTTCCTTTCCTTTCCTTTCCTTTCCTTTCCTTTCTCTTATTTTTCTTTCCTTTCCTTTCTTTTCCTTCCCTTTCCTTTCCTGTTTCCCTTTCCTTTCCTTTCCTTTCCTTTCCTTTCCCTTCTTTTTCTTTCCTTTCCCTTCTTTTTCTTTCATTTCATTTCCTTTCTTTTCCTTTCCTTTCCTGTTTCACTTCCTGTTTCCATTTTCATCAGACTGTGGTTCATGTTTACTATTTGATCCTGATGTTTATGCTGTGCTCTCAACGATCCCCTCTAATGTTCCGAGAATGTGATCCAGGAGGGTAGAACACTGTGAAACCATCAGCGCTGCTGTGTTAATGTGCCATCAAGAGGTTCTGAACGATCTCACATCCTGAGCTGTCTTTACTGTTAATAATAACTCACGCTGTGTTTCACACAGTCTAATGAAATCCTCTTCTCTCTTTCCACACGCCTTTACCACGAGCAGCCCGAGCCCCTGAGAGCGCTCAAATATTGATGGAGGGATCGCAGGAGTTTCAATATTATTAACATTAAGGTTAAACATCCAGCCAGGATTGTGATGAAATCTCCCAAATATATGGTGAAGTCTGAGATGGTCCTCGAATCATGTGAGTGAAACGTGAGTTCTGCTCCCATAGAAGGTCTTTACAGATGATGTGTCCTCACTTTCTCATTAGTACATAGTTTTACATAGTGACTTTCCTCCTCTTTTTCTCGTGTCCATATTGATGATTGAATGTCTTTCTCACGTCTCACTCCACAGTGGTGTTAATATGAAGCTCGGATGAAAGTAAACACTCAGGACTTTAAGAAGATTTCTGTTTTTCTCTACAATACTAGAGGTGATGGATTCACAGAAAAGTTCCAAAAAACTGATACAAACCTGAGACAAACAGATATCAGATGTAAGAGTTCTGTCGTCCTAGTTCTCATTTTCTTTCTTTTTTTTTACCTTTCATATTATGTCAGTAAAAGTGTTGGACTGTAACACAAGAAATTTCCTGTGTTTTTTTTCCAAGGTTTTTTTTTTATTGCCGCTTGACCGTAAACGAAATACTTGAAACTTATCTGTTAGTTGAATTCACTTGTTTGAGGTATTTTTCTTGTTAACTTTTTAACATTTTTTAGCGTGATTAAAAAAGTACACCACTTTGAACAGACATTGTATTAAAATGTAATTCGTAAATAAATCTTCTCAAGTGACAAACGAAAACGTTTCTCAGTTTTGAGTCGTAACTCTATGACCTACAAATTTCACCCTAAATAAGGTAATATTTGTAAAATGTGCAAAATAACATTCTTGCCTCATTATAAATAAATAAATAAATAAAGAACACAAATTTGTTCTTTCATGAAGCCAAAATCCTTTCACTTATTTCTTTTTAATTAAAGAGGTGATTGAAGTTGCATCAAACAGGATGCAGTCTGCACCAAATGAGCTCTGTGATGAAATGCTATTTACATAATTAAACAGATGTGTGTTAATCATCTCTGATCATTGTTACACTGATGTTAATGTTTTTTTTCCAATACAGATGATAAATTAAATCTCTAAAATTTATCCCTGAGGTTGAGGTGACAAGGAAAAACTCTGTGAGAAAGAAACCTTGAGAGGATCCAGACTCAGAAGTGAACCTCATCCTCATTTAGCATTACCATAGACAGGAAATAATGTCAATGTAAATAATGTTCTTTTTACAACAGAACCAAGAGGAACTTCCTGAGGAACAGAGGTCAGAGTCATTTCTGAGTTCAGTACAGATTTAACACTAATTCTTTGCTGCTGAAGTCTTCAAACTTTCACTGATGAAGATTTGAGCACAAAACTGACCCATGAAAATGCTGTTTAAAGAAGGTGTGATAGTCTCCAACTGGTTCTATCCGCAGCAGTCTCATGGATCACGGGCTGTCTGTGATGAGACTCCAGCCAGGGGTAGGGCATCAGGGTAAAACAGATAGGTCCAGAAAGAAGAAGCTGTCACACTGGGAACTGAGAACACTGGGAGCTCTGGAGTGGCATGTATAGCTCAACAAAGAGAGAAAGAAAGAGAGAGAGGGAGAGAGAGAGAGAGAGAGAGAGAGAGAGAGAGAGAACTATTAGGTATGCTTGTAATCATGTGATGGTTAAAGACAATGAATATTATGTGCAGAGTGCAGACGGGGTCTCTGAGAAGACTAGCTATGACATCATAACTTAAAGGAGATCCAGAAGGTGACACAGACATGAGGACTTCCTTGGACATAAAGCGTTTCATCACTCCACAGTCAGCAAACCTGAGCGACTTGCGAGTGTGGTAAGGCGACAGCATCCAGACATCCCAGTTCACCAAACATTCTATGACCATGAACCCAAAGATCTGCTCCTTTACCCCCCAAAAAAACTATTCATAAAAAACTCAACAAATGTGTTTTCAGTCTGGACTTAAAGATTGAGACTGTATCTGAGTTCACAAAACTAATCGTGAAGCTGTTCCATAACTGTGGACCTGCCCCATGCTGTAGTCTTTTGTACCTGAGGTACTAATAAATAGCCTGCACCTTTTGATCGAGGTAGGCGTGATGAATCATAAAAAAAATTAAATAAAATATCTGTGGCAAAAAAAAAACATTCAATGCTTTATAGGTGAAACCTAAAAACCACGAATGCATCAGGAATACAAATAAATATAATGTTTAAGCATGTATGAACATACATATTTTACTTCTAGAGATGAGATTGATCCAGATGCTGTAGTAAAAGAGAGATGGAGTCATGGAGCGTGAGCATAAATTTCCGCCTCAGGCTTAAGTGCTCTGCCAGCTTGAACCTCCTGATTCATTATTCTTCTTTTGAAGCAGAGTCATTACGCCTTGAATTCGCTTCTGCCACATCATGAGGACAAACACAACTCCATCTTCATGCTAAAAAGTTTGAGGCCTGAAGGAATGTCGTCATAATGGAAAATAATCAATGGCGTGATGATGGTGATACGATGACGCAGAGCTTCGGCTCCTGGTTATTTTTCAATAACAGCTTGCTATTACAGCGTTTCGCTTCTTCTAAATCACGACAAATATCATTACATATTTACACAATTTTATCCATTTATAGTTACTCTTAATATTGTGGAACGTCCACAAAACAATTTCCTGTTCTCTCTTATAGAATCCAAAATCTAAATCTAGTCAAATATACCTTCTTTTTGTATTAGAAGATAATAAACCAAATCTAACATTACCATAGGCCAAGAAAATTGTATTTGCTCCTGTTTTGTTTTTTTCTGTGTTCAGCATTGAATGTTTTTGTCATGTCCCACTCCACACTGGTGGATATTGGCTCCTATGAAGGAATACATGAAGAAGTATTTCATAAGTATTTCTGAAGCATTATATTCAATATTAGGGGCAAAATATTCATAGAAAAGTTAAGCAAAAAACCTTTTTCTGCAAACAAACCTTTTTCTCCTCTCTGAGATGCTGCGAGTGTTTGTTCATCTAAAAATCAGCTCAAATTTGATCTTCAACACTAGAATTCAGTGTAAGATTATCAACAGAGGGAAAAAGACACGTCTAAAACACATTTTAGATCAGACTCACAGACAGAAAATTATTCGTTTGAATATACTGAATGAAATTGTCCCATAAGTCCTAGATCATCTCCAAATATGATCTAGATTTCCAAACTGATGGAAATATAGAACGAGAAACTTTAAAGCTGTAGTCAAAATAAGTCTTGAAAAAGGTTTAATAATCTTAGGCTCATCGTAGGAGCTATAAACAGTTGTTCCCTCAACACCCCTCTTTTGTCTGTCTCTTGAGGTTAATGAACCAAACTCAGCAGATGGTTTGAAGATGTCTGTGGTCATGCTCCCTGTTTTCTGTGGTCTGTGGTCATGCTCCCTGTTTTCTGTGGTCAGTGGTCATGCTCTCTGTTTTCTGTGGTCTGTGGTCATGCTCCCTGTTTTCTGTGGTCTGTGGTCATGCTCCCTGTTTTCTGTGGTCTGTGGTCATGCTCCCTGTTTGCTCCTCTCTCTGAATGCAGCATGGTGCTGAAAGCCATACAGGTCATGTGTCTGTCTTCACCTCCTGATAACACTCGCTCTGTTGATTTTTCTCTTCAGAGCCCGTGTCAAAGGTTGATTTATGCTGAAAGCTGTAAAGAGCATGTTATTAATCTCTCAGAGGTTAGAGCGCTGTGAAATGACAGAAAGAGTCTGACACACTGTCATCATTTTATTTCACACTGGCTCATGAGAACGCTCTCTGTGGGTCAATGAGCATTTTGAAGATGCTAGTCTAATCTCCCAGTTTAATGATCAATTCAATTCAATTCAGCTTCATTCTATAAAAATATAGTACAAAATGTTCAAGATTAATATTAGACTGTGGTGAGGAAAAACTCCCTGAGATGGACAAGGAAGAAACCTTGAGAGGAACCAGACTCAAAAGTGAACCTCATCCTCATTTAGGTGAATATAAATGATTATAAACACCAGAGAGTGTTATGAATAATGTTCTTTCTAGAGTCAGATACAGTCTGATCATTGTGTATTGATTAGGAGCTTGGAGTTGTGATCGTCTCTTTGAATTTCCAAAATACATCTTGGTGCCTCAGGATGGGCAGAAAAAGAGAAGCAGGACCAGTGATCAGCTTTTAATTCCTCAGTGCTGGAGTGACTCTCTCATGGACCTGTAATGGCTACCATTCTGTATGATTAGGGATTTTTTTCTCCTTTTTTTTTTTAAATGTATGAATTAAAGAGAGAATGTCCACGGACTGTTATTAGGGCTGAATTTGGGAAAGTTTAAATTTAAAACATATTTTTTAGAATTACATCCTAGAGTTGTTCCTGTTGGTCTATGCGAGAGGGTCCCAGTGCTCTCATCGTCATGGCCTGGGTTCGATATGTATCCTAAACCCTGATAAAAATGGGAGGCTTCCAACAGGAAGGAAATCTGGTGAAAAACCTGTGCCAAATGAAAATATATGGATCAGATCCTCTTTAATGACCCCGAATAACGTATGTGGTTGCACAAGCTTTCGTCCCCCTTATTTTGAAACCTCTAAATCTGTTCTGTTGCATTAAGTAAGGTACTGTAAGGAGCATTGCTCAGAAGTTTGGTTAGGATCCATGTGAAAAAGGTTTATTACAAAAAATACCCACAGTTCCTAATCTACAACAACACGGTCAAACACAGAGATCACAATATCTCCAGAACAGAGTAACAGGTAAATGCACGGTATAATACACACTATCCACACTAGAAGACCCAATCCACAATGTGTCAGATGCGCCCTCTGGTGGTGGGGCAGCAAACTGTCCTGAATTTGTGTCAGTCACATAATTAGAGAATATTATCATTCTCTATATCATTAAAATATCACATGATCTCGGTATAAATTCACATATTTCTGTAAGAGATTAGAGTTGGCTAGGGGACTTACCTTAACATCCAGCCTCATGAAAAAATCAACCTATATATATATAAGGACAAGATATCCCAAACTTTTAAGATCAAGCAAAGTATTAAAAAAATGAAAAGTATTTGGCACAAGCCAGAGAACATATTACTAAGCAGAGGTTACCACAACACCAGGGGTAACACTCACCAGGATGCTACCACCACCATGTTTCACTCTAACAATGGTGTTTTCAAGCTGATGAGATGTTTTTTTTTATTCTTCAACATGCAATATGTATTGAATTAATCAAGATGCAAGAGGCCATGGGTAACTCTGAAGGAGCTATTTAAAAAAAAAAAAAGAATCTCAACAGGAGACTACTGATACTGCTGTTTTCTTGGCACCAAGCCCTATGTTTGGTAGAAATCCAACACATTCACAAGACACTGCATCGTCTCAACAACTGGCAATTAGTGTATTGAATCTAAGCATGAAATTTGCTCATTCTTCATCTTCAAATGGACACATTTATTATGCTGCTGCTGTTGTGATTTAAACAGAAGTTTGTAGACTGCACACGTTTGTTAGTGATTACTGGTGGAACGAAAACCCTTCTAATCAAGATGAACTGAATTAATTAAATTGGTCCGACTTTTTCTCTTATTATTTTTTTCACTGACATTTAATTTTCACTGCCTTTAATCTTAATCTTAGTGACCAAAAGGAAGCCACTTGTTGTTTTTATTTCAAAAAAAGTTGTGTTTTCTTTATTTAAATAAAAGCTTTTGTTTTAACTGTAGGGGAAAAACAAAGAGCCCCTCAGGGACAGAATTGTCAGTTATTCTTAAACACATTTATTTCCCATCAATATATAAGAACACACAAACACACACACACACATTGTATGTCTGGAAAATACATTGCTAATCATATGCTAATTGACTTCCAGTCATTAATCAAAGCGATCTCTAATTGACCCTAGAATGACATCAGTGGCAGACTGATTGTGTGTGTGTGAAATCACAGTAAATATCAACAGCAGCAGGTGCATCGTACCAGCTTGAACAAAACAATGTGGGGGAAAAACAAGCCAGACAAAGATCCATTCCTGCTTCATGTAAATGCTTTTAGTATCTAATTTTACAGTAAATCGAGTGACTCTGTGTTTTACCATCAAATTATAATAAAGTATTCAGCAAATGCTTTCACAGTATAATCATGTAATATTGTAGTACTATATTATTACTCTATTTTTTGTGATTCTTTCAGATAAAAGTGCTTGATTTTGGTATGCAACTTGAAACTTTAGAAAACTATTTGAATTGGTGAAATTGCAAACACAGGAATCTTCTTATAAACTCCTACCAGTGAAAAGATATTTAATGACTTTCTATGATTCGGTGCTGTACTAATGTTCCACACACATGAATTATAGAGTGCTTTGGCTGAATTTGTGTTGTGATGATGTCACACGACGGGTCTTGGTCCATATCTAAGGAAAATCTACGGTCATTTGGGAAAATTGCAAGCTCCACTGAATATTGCAGAGTTCTGTTGATTTTGTGTGGTATTCTGCAATTTCAGATTCCTGGAGGAACTTCTACCAGCTGACAAACACAATTTCATAATAAAGTTAAATAGAAGTTACAGAGTAAATAGCTGCCACAGCTAACAGCAATGAAGGATGTCTAATCATAAAATCTGGACACATCCGAGGCCTGCTAGACAGTTCATCTTGCCTTTCTATTTGTGATTGAAACGCTTCAGATGGATCTTCACATGAGGCCTGGACAGGGATTAGGAGAGATGTTCCTACCTTGACTTGATTTAAGGCATAGTGCAGTACTGTTTTTGGTTTTGCCTTAAGCAAGTTCAAGGAAAAGCTACACTATTATTGCTGTGTATATTGACAGTCCTTCAAAATCATTCTGACATGAATACACACTGAATATAATCTGGTAGTATTTGGCCTGAGGTTCTGAGTTTAATGAAGAATTTACAGTTTCTCCTACACTAAAGAAATTTTAATATATATATATACTGTATAGATAGATAGATAGATAGATAGATTTCTAAATTTCTGAGTGCATACTTCACATCGAGCTGCACTTTTTAATTTCAAGAGACTGAAAAAAAGAAGTGTGAGGGAATGAAATCACTTTGAAAAGATGCAGCGACTTATTGTATCTGTCATATTCATATAGGATGAATATGAGTCTTTACTTAATGGTGAAAAATAACGTTTTAGAAATCTTTTGTCACTACGAATTGGAAATAGTTCACTCAAGTAAAGTTTCTGTCAATGTTATGTTTTTAGCTGCTGTAATTATAAACATAGAGCAAAAATATACAGACACTCGTTACTTAAAGCAGTAAAAACATCTTGCACATCATATCCTTTATTAATGAAAAAATAACAGAAACTGTTAATTTCACATGTTATTGTAATTTTTTTTTTTTTGCAGTTGCGATTCGGTTCTCAATGTTTAACTCACGCCGACATAAAGAGCCGACACTATTATCCAATTTAAATGGTCGATTCAAAGATCCGGCTCATAGAGTCGATTCAGTTCTGACACGTTCGATTGCAAACGGCAAATCATTTTTTCCTGTGTTAAGAAAATTGTGTTAATTGTTTATTAGTGTTCTAAATTTTATCTGGGTTAATTGAAACATCAATTATTTATGTTTTTATGAAGAAATGGTCTTTTGGTAACTAGTTTCCCAACCAAAATACTACACTAGCTACTGTCTTGTCAGTTTAGCTTGTGTCACACAGCTGTCTAGTGTTAGTTACTAATAGAGAAATTAAGTATACAGTACAACCGCTCTCCAAACAAACAAATGGCTTCACTTATTCACTATTGCCTTTTTTATTTAAAAAATAAAAATAAAAAATTAAGTAACGTTAGCCACTACTAGTGCCTCTGCTCAGTTAACTAGCTAGGCTCGCTAACACTACTGTGGTAATTAGCAGCGCGCGTGCATGGTGTGCATTTATTATTTATTATGTCTGATGAAGTTGTTTCATAAAAACACATTAGAATTCTCTCCAATGGAAACTAGTGTAATAGATATGTAATAATTTAATAGTCCAACTTGCTTTTGAATGTATATTAAAATATATCTTTGTTTTACTAAAGAACAACAAGGAACAAAAACAACAGATTGTGAGAGTTTGTTGGCGATTTCTGTTTGTTTCTTTTCAAAAAAAATAAAAAAATCCTCAATAGCCAAAGCTTCATTAGAATATATTCATAATTCACTGTTGAGCTCTGATGTATTTCAGAATGCACTTTGGCTAGACAACAAAAAGATTTTCAGAATGAGACATGGTTTTAAGAAAGCCACATAAGATAGAAAGGGAGATAAGAAATGTGCTCTGATATTTGTTCCATCTTGACTCTTTCACCTTGTTTAGAACTTACCACATGGCTGCTGTTCAACAGTCTGCTGACAGGAAGAGCTCTTGACTTTGGTTTGGCTGAATGGTTCATTTCTTCAGTCCCAGCCCACCCAGTACGCTGTACTTTCTGTGGAACCCTGGTGACTCGTCCAGCTGCTGTGTGCAACTTCACAGCCAAATGCGTTTTCCCAAGCAGCGTCGTGGATAATGAGGTTAGTCTGTTTGACAAACACATTCATTCAAGCTTCATTTAGCCCCAGGGCTACTCTATTCCACTAGACATCCTGGAAAAAGAATCTAAAGTCGTTCATTAAGATCACGTGTTTGTACACCTCGTCCAGCGAATTGGACAAACAATTATTTGTGGAGGTTGAAAATATCTTTCTAAGAATTGTCCTTTCACGTCATCGATGGGTTTAAGCGGTATTGAACGAACACACAGAAGTGCCACGTTTTAGCTTACTCGTACAAAAGTGAGAGCTGACCTGCACAGATAAGGAAGTCAGGGTTCTTTAGAAAAGTAAAATGATGTAACACAATGTGGTTATCTGTCAAAATCTGTTTATTATGGAAGAGATTGCTTTGGGTGCTGAAGGTAAATCTGCTTGTTTTTATTTTAATTTGCTGCTGTGGTCTGGTGTAAAATGGACATGACGAGTGCTCCAAATTGTATGAATGTTAATGACTCTAATTCATATCTGTATTTCTGTCTGCATTTCAGAAAACCTTATCTGCTCATATTTGTATTTGATTACACCCCTGACCGATTCAGCAGAACGCTTTAACCTTTTGTGCACATTTTTTAATCAGCGTGATGTATGCACACGCTTAATCGTATATGCAAATTTTTACAAAGTCCTCTTAGATGTGTAATTAGACCTTATTTAAGAAACATTAAAATGCTCTTTATCACTTCCTAATTACCATTTTTCCAGAATGTCAAAACTGAAGTCTGAAAAATGACATGAATAGCATAATCAGAGTTTGATGAGAGCTGTATACACAAAATGCGTTTGTAATGTCGTTTTGGCTTGAATGACACTTTTTTCCTGTATTTTTTATTTTTTCCACTTTTTTCAAAAGTTCAGTTTGTGATGCTCTGTTAACAACAATGGAAACTTAATATTACACATAGCCTCAGCAGCTGGAGCTGTCAACACTCTTCTACTGATTATTTTGTCTTTATCTTCTCCTTTTTCTTCATTTCTCAGTCTATTGTGCGGTTCATGCAAATGACACACTGATCTATGTGTCACAATTCGTTATTAGACCAGGCAGCAGGAGTCAGAGATCAGGTAGTACTCTTGTAACTACAATTATTTTTGTACTCAGTGATGAAATCTTCAAAAATAAAAAAGCATCTTCAACTAAAACAGTTTCTAAGAACTGATGTAGCATCAATGATGTACTCCATTGGAATAATACACAATGTCAAGCGAGTACTAATGATAAAGTGGATACATGGGAATGAGGGTTTGAATGCACATTTTAGACAGCTCACACCCAGAAAAATGAAATTATGCAGTCTAATAGAGGGAGTGTGTGCTAGATGAAGAGATGAAATGGACAGTTCTTTTGTTTTGCTAAAGGAACAACATCCAGCACATTCATTCTGCTCCTGCTTCAGAATCCTGTTGCATCATCTGTGTGGCATTTATGCTTTTTGCACAAGTCATAGATGCTTTCATTCTGCTTCATTGGTTAAAAGCATTCTTTTAATTAATTGTTTGGTTTTGTGTATTTTAGGATTGATTTATAGATGATAAGCATTTTATAGAATATAAAATAGTACAATATAATACAATACAATAACCAAAGTTTCTCATCTGAGCAGGTTGTTTAATATTGATAGCACAATATAATAAACAGATGTAGCGTTCAGAGCATAGATGACGCTGCTTACGGAAATCCAACCCTATTATCCGTTCTCTGCTCTATTGTCCACTGTGTCCATCAGACCCGAATACAGGATTTAGTGTGAACACTGATAATAACAACTATGACTCACAAACAAGTTAACAATGAATCAGACATATGTAGGGCTTCTAATTAGATTCCACAAGGAACAGGTGCAATGGGGGGAAACATGACACAGGTAAGGACGTAGCACCGCCCACATAGAAACCTAAAGGCATGCCGTGATCCAACACTTGCCAGCCTGCCCTCTGGTGGTCTGGCAAGGAACTGTACAAATTCCTAACACCGGATAAGAAAGTATGATAAGACTTCATGAAACATAAGAGGTAACAAGAGAAACTGAAACGAATCTACATGTGAAAACACATTGTTTTTTTTTTTTAACCACAGTAAATGAGACACAGATTAGATAAAATCTAACAATGTGCAATTTTAAGCTTAGAAGCTTGTTAGCTTGGAAGATGTGAGGATGAATATGAAGTCTTGTTTGCAGCATGAATCTGAGATTAGTAGTTTGTTTTAACTTTAATGACATTCCCTTGGGGGCAGCAATAACAGACCCTTACAAAGCACTGACACTGAAGTGAGAATTCAGTAGAGTGATTAGGGCAGATATGATTCCTCTGGTAATTTGAATACAAGAAATCATCGAGGCAAATTATTTGCCTCAAAGCTTTTAGTCTATTTACTGTAACTACACACAGAGCACTGTGTTTCCATACGTACCATTATTACTGACGCACAACACACTAAACTCTGGACATGTGATGTAAACACAGATGCTGCAAAATGAAAAATTAAGGAATGGGGAAAAAGAGAAGATTCCGGCGAATGAGAAAGGCAGAAAGCAAGTTGAAGAAGACCCATAAGGAGTCTGACAGTATTGCACTCACAGCCGACATTTGGACGAGTGTTGCTCATCTGGGAGAGGCTTATCTGGGAGTGTCTTTTTATTTTCTTGGAGAGGACTGGGAAATGGAGTCCCATAGCCTGACCACGATACCCCTTGTAGAGAGAAGGCTGCAAATATTTAGAGTGGCTCGAAGACCAAAGTCCAGAGAATGTAATAGGGCAGTTAAATGCACTAAGTGGGTTTAATTTTCATGGTTATTAATGTACAATGCAAAAAATGACTTACTTACTAAGAATTTTTGTCTTGATTTCACCTGTCCCAATTTTCTCTTGTGTATTTAGTATTCCTCTTTAATAAAGAAAAGGTACTTTTCAATTAACCATTAATTAACAAATAATTGATTGAATACTCGATTACCAAAATAATCAGTAGCTGCAGCCCTAGTTGTGATGTAACAACACAAAGGCAATCATTTTTCCTTTTATATTTTGGAATGGGAAATTTCGCAGCATCACCCCTGTTAATATATTCCTGTGAGGAAAGTATAAGCTAAGATAATGAATCACTATTGGTTAATCCTACTCATGCTAAGCTGCAGGGGCCAAACCACATTCCATTAGAGTCAGACCACTACACGGCAAAGTCTCTCCCTGCTGTAAAGCACCTGCTTCAACTCACACATGACTTGATAATTATCCTATGAGTGTAAACAGGCTTGTTGGAGCCAAACCAGTAAGCTATGCAGCACCGTGGCCCTGCAGGAATGCGGGCTGACAGATGTGCTATACACTTTGTATATAACACAGCTTCTGTGGTGAGACTGACATCTGTGTCTGTAGGTCTGTTTCTCTCTCAATTACTATATACTCATTTACTTTAAATACCATAAAAAGACATTGTCTAGAAGTCAGTATCTGCTGTTTCTTATCAACAGTTTACAAAGCTGTGAAGTTTGTAATTATTTGACCTTCCTGGGTGCTGGGTTTTTAAAAGCATTTTCTTTTGAAATGATTGAAATTTCCATGCGTATTTTGCTTTGTACAGTAATGAAAGTATGTGGTTACTCTAACACACATATGAGGGTTTTCTGTTCCAGTATGAAACAGTTTGTGAAAGAGTTCCACAGTCATATTGCAAGATCTGTTAGCAACAAAGGGGAATCAACACACAATAATTTAATTAATATTAAAATGTATGTTTAAGTCTTTTATCCAGCATTATAGACAATATTTAACAATAAAGATAATAGTGAGGATCCGTGCTGTAAGACGTAGTTGTCAAACACATAATTTGAGGTCATATCAGCATTTTTGAAGGGCACTCACAAAACATATCTATTCTATCGAATAACACAAAATTGGCTTTGAATAGAAGTTTTCAGGAAATGCCAGGCTTGTTAGGAAGCCAGGGTCACATCACATGGCCTTCCTCAGAGGCTCAACAACAGCAGCATGGCAGTGTTGGCTTGTGAAACTTAACCTACCTTTTAATATCAACCCTGTGTCAACCCTGTACTATTTGAGCTCATGAAGGTCTTGTGTTCTAGGGCCCAACATTGGTGTTAATGTGGGGTTCCTCTGATTTTTTCTCAGGTCTCCCAGAAAAATGCTGGTATGTATCTTGTCTATGGTAAAATTGAAAGAGAGTGGTGTGTGAATGTGTGTGCATGGTGCCTTGTGATGGAAACAAGGGTATGTTTCCATCTCAAGATAGGATCCACAGTTTCTCTGACCAGCAGTTACTGAAGATAAATGAATGAAGATTGATTGAAGGAAGTTCAGACATTTTGGAAACACAGACTCAGAATAAGGCTCTTCAGTTACTAACAAATTAAGCGGGTCTCCTGAACACGCATTTACAGGAGGCCCAGTGGATTAAGTGTGAGGACAAGGGGCTTATTCATGAGCTCTCTCTGTCACTCTCTCTTTGAGCAACACTTTGAACAGAGGAAGTTTGTAGCCTAATTTATTGGCTTTTATCCTCAGTAACATTCACACTAGCATAGAAATTTTCTAAAATTATTGCAGTCTAGTTTAATGATGATGAAACTCAATAGGACAATCATAACACAATAAAAGAAAGAGCCTGAGTCACAGAACATATGACCAGTGCAGGTACAGCCACTCTCAGTCATATCGCATCAAGAACAAATCCATTAAGCTCTAATGGGATCTGTTAAAAAAAAACCTGAACGGAAGCAATTGAGCAATTATAAGCACTATGTAGGCCAGTAACGGACATCTGACGTCAACGTCATTATGCGATTTTAAATCCTTTAAGTCTAGACGTCACTAAGTAGAGGAAAAAAGCGATGGGAAATTGCACTGTTGTCCACCATTCTCTTATCATTCATGCTTACCAGCAGGTCATATTGAAGTAGACTCTATGTGAACTCTCTGTTCATTCAGTAATGTGCACAGGTCCATATTAAGCAATAGACCACAGATCACATAAAGAGACAGAAATCAATAATGCAGGATAATAAACTGCTGCAAGATACATCAAACAACCACTTAAACAATTTCTTTATAAAATCTGGTCTTGATTGCTGATTGCAGAGTTGTTCCACATTCATGCTCAGGAACTCAAAGCCTATGTTTCTGCTATCTTCAGTTTTTTTTTCCGATAGCTGAACCCCAGACCCAATAAACAGCTGTTACTGGTGGAATTAATGAGCCTTGAGTGCATAGGCGCTGTCATTGGTTGACCAGTTATTCTTCTTTAGACCACGTTGTTAGAAAATAAACACTTCATAACCCATTGAACACCCAAGAGTTTTAGAGTTTTAGACCTAAAGGTCTTCCTTGACCTTTCAGCAGGTTTTGACAGTCACAAGACTCTCTTTATCCTCATGAGTGGTGGAATTCATGATACAGCATGGCAATGGTTTGCTTCTTACCTGGAGGGACAGTCATATCAGTTGACTCCATCACTTCTGCTCCATGCAGACGCTCCACTGGTGCCCCACAAGGCTATGTTCTGGGTCTTCTGTTCTTTCACCATATACCTCTATATCTGTCCTCCTTGCTTCACCTTGCTAAACTAACTCAGTTGTGCAGGTTTCCTCTTACTAGACATTCAGCCATTTCTATCCACAGAGACCACTCAGGCACTTGTTCAGTACCTTGTTTTGAGATGGGACTACTGCATCTTGCTCCTGGCATGTCTGTCTCTGCACACATTCCAACTTCTACAGCTTATTCATAATGCAGCTGCATGTCTTGTTTTTTTTTTTTTTTAACTCTCCCCAGGTCCTCACACATTATCCCATTGCTATGTTCCCTCCACTGGCTTCTTGTAGGGTAGGGGTCATCTTGGAAGAGACAGTGTCTAGCAGAATAGAAATGTTTCACTAGAGGATAAAACTGATCAGTCAGAAGAACTTTGTATTGATTTGTAGTGATGCTGCTCTTTAAGGGACAAGTGGAGCCAAACCATGTGAACAGAAATTGCTCATATTAGTACTTTGCCTCTTGTGGGTGTCCAACATTTTTCTGTATCCAGTATCCAGTTTGAGTATTCACCTATTGCTTTGTCACTTTTGTGAATATAAACAGAGACACCGGTTTTTCCATTCATTTTTCACCTCTCTGTGAATGAAAATGGTTATAAAACAGACAATATGTGTTTTTTTTTTTTTAGATTGAAGGATTCTGTAATACAGCCTTGGGTCTCCATAAGGTAATATGACTGATGTCTCATATCATCTCAGGATCTCTGGGTTCTGGCAGGAGTTCAAACGCCTCATACTTCAAGTTAGTCAGAGAAGGAAAATACAGCACCATTTGTATGATTTATTCCCTCTCATGCCCTGCTCTGTCTCATGCTTTTTAGTCACCAGCCTAAATTATTTTGAACTACTGAGGCTGAACTGCAGTGCTTTTGCATCAGAGAACAGATTTAGACCTTTGATCCTTTAGGGCAATAAAATCAATCCTTTTTTCCCAGAGAGAACATTTTGTGTTGTGTAGGTTTTGTGATATACTACACTTGCTCAATTCTCCACCTACAAGATTTATGAAATTGATTTTTTTCCTAAGGACACAACTAAATCATTTCTCGGATCCAAAGAAGGAAAAAAAAGGTTTCTTTAATGTTTAGTAGCGCACAAGAAAGATGCTATTCTGAACACATCTAACACCAAGGTAGACTCTTAAAAAAAACATGGCACCCTGCCCTTATGGAGGCCCACACAGGTACAAAACACCCCACATGCATTGTGCACACAATAGACACTGACTTTCACACATGCAAAAAAAAGCATGTTACATTTGAAGCAGGATGTACAGATATCTACATTTTTAGCAATTATAAATTAACATTGTGCAAATAGCCCCCAGAGTCATCACCCTCGTCTTCGCCTTCATCATCCTCCCGGCCTTTGTGGCTGACACTGTGGCTGACAGTTTCCATTAAGACGCACAATAACGCACAATTTCTGTACGGAGCTTATGTTTATATGACTGCATTAATGTGTCTGTTTTTTTAACAAACAAGAAAACCTGATGGCTGAAAAATAACAAAGGTTTTGATCAAGGTAACATGGTTTGTTCTGAAGTTTAATGGCTGGTGAGATTTTATGGCTTTGCAGTGTACACAGAAATCCAAAGTCATACAAAGAGACTTTTAGTAGTTTTACTATTCACCTTAAACAGTGTCCTAATGAGCAAACGAGTCAGACAAAGGAGAAATCACAGACATATCTGATCTGGCATGATTCCCCATTAAGGCTTTGAGCCCAGGCTATATCTGTTTATTCTGTGCACAACTGAGGTCAGGCTATTTTTATCTGACGGTCACAGGGGCACATGTCCTTGGAGGGAAAACTTCATGTGTGCCAGTTGGCTTGTTGTAACAGTCCGTGGTAATGCATTAATACAACAATGCTTCCGGAATCTCTGTTCATCTAGACTGTACATTCATAAATATGTTACAAGATAATCACAGTCTAGCCTTTGTTTTATAACAACAGTGGATTTGTCTCATCATGTGCATGGATCTTTTTTACAGTAATGTATTTTTTTAATTATAATTTTATACCAAATTCAAATCAATTCAGCGTCACATTTAATGCAGATTAGCTCTTTAAGGCTTTGACTATTTATCAGTAGTTGAGCAATAATTAACACTAATGACCATGAAATCAATCAGTAAATGATATACGGGTCCTGCATCTCTCTTTTTTTTTTTTAAACTGAGTCGAGACACAGCAGTAAGCTTTAGGCTGCTTTCACACACTGCTGTTTTTCCTCCACTGTCAGCAGACATTTTACATGTAATTCTGTGGAATGAAGAAAAAAGTGCTGCCACGTTTGTTGATCTGGGCACATGACATCAGTCTCCTTTCAACCAGTCAGATTACCAGATTTATTTTTAATCAATGATGTGAGTGAGGTGAGTTTTTTTTTTGTTTGTTTTTTGTTTTTTTATAACCAAGTGTGAAAGCAGCCTTATGGTCCATATGTCTGGCTCAGAAAATTCTGTCTGATGTGTGAAAATATTCTGCAAAACTGAAAAGAACCTCATTAATTTCTCTCATTAATGCAGTAACGTACAATGAGGTGCCATGTTTTCTTTGGGAGGGAAAAGAATTTAGCCCACATTGCAATATGGTGAGTAGGAAGGCTGTGTCTACTAAGGTCATAAATGATCTCTAAAACAGCTAGAGTTAGTATCTAGCTAGATACTAGGAGCTAGTATCGTTATGGATAATTATTTTAGGTGAGTGTTGAGCTGTTGTGACTGATTAATAATGTTAATTAACAATGTTAATGTTATAAATAAAATTATTTCAATTTTATGTCCATTAACTGACGAACCAAACCACATATAAGGTTACCTTTTTTTTTTTTTTGTCATTTTGAACATATCTGGGAGGGGGAAAAAGGCACAACCTCAGAACTGCAAGATTAGATGGTTCAGTTGCACTGAGCTTTGTCTGTTTGAGACTTTATAGAAAAACAACAGCCATAATTAAACCTGACGAGTTACACAAATACCAACAAGAGTCATTCATTTTCCAAGACAACAATAAAGATAAAATTAGAGACAGTCATTTGATTATGTTCTTACTCACAATTAATTCAATTTCTTTAAATACTTTTCTAATTGTCATTTGTCTTTTGTCTTACTGAGAGAACCCACACGAGTATTTTCTGTCCTCCATTCACACTTTGGTGTCTACATCGAGGAATGATCCACACGCTCCGTTAACAGAGATTAAGATACACTCCAGGTTTCTTTGTCCATCATAGAGGTTCATGTTGTAAGCTTTATTGAGGCTTTTGTATTTTTTTTCTTTCAGCATGTCTTCGTTCAGGTCCATGTGCTGAAGATGCAGCAGTGGTGTGATGTGGTGTGTGAACATGTTACACCCAAACATTTATTTCTTTTTCTTTTTTTTTAAATGAGATGGACAGCTCACGAGTGTAGCATGATCACTGAGGTGCTCACACACTCATCCACGACACGCACACACGTTATGCATGCACACACTCACGTACATGTGACACCTGTCTCGGTGCTACTCGCTCGGATTATGCGCTCAGAGCCCACAGAGACCACTCTCGATGCTCCCTCGTGGATCCTGCAGGAACACCATCGGTTCTTCGGCCGCTGTGCCGTTGGCGCCACTGGTAACTTCTAGCGACTTGGAATTGAAGTGCAGGCGGTCCGTGCCATTATGACAGCTGAGCGCAAGCAGCTGCTTCTCCTCAGAGCTGCAGACGGCCGAACTTGAGCACGTGACGTCCGGCAGCCTCAGCTTGGTGGAAGCGGCTTGGACGTGTTTGTTGTTGGACACCTGAGCAGTGTTGCTGTAGGTGTGACGGTAGTCTTCATCAATGTCCTTCCCCCGCCAGCGTTTCCAGAACTTCATGATCTCAGACTGAACCTGGTGGAAAAAAATGGCAAGTGTACAGAGATGCTGATAATAAGGCAGTTTGTCCATCACAGTATGGATTCCTGTCTGCAAGCCACATTAGAAGTTTATACATCTTTTGCATCATTAGATATGTTTTGTTTTTGTACGTTATTGTTTGAATGATTTGTATAGCAGACACACCACATAATCTAAAGCTAATTAAAGGTTATCGGATTTGTTCTGCTAAATATAGCTGAAGTTAAAGAAGACTTTCAACAACAGCATCACGTCCCTTTAACTGTTTTATCATTATGAACAATAACACTATGTAGCCAAAGGTTTGTCAGACTTCGAACTTTAAGAACCTCTATTTGTGCATGGGAGCATTTTTTTGCTGGAACAGGTTTGAAGTGTGATGAAGGTCAATTATAATGCTACAGCTTTATACTCTGATTTTTGAAGTAAATTGTAGATAGTTTACTAAGTGCTGGTGTTTGTTAGCCTTCTTCTTCTACGGTTGGTAGTTCTAGCATGATTTGGGATCGCTATCTTACTACTGAGTGCGAATTGGAGGAAGAGGTGAATTAAGAGGACGTGATAGTGTTCAGCTCACCTCTTTGTTGACAAAGCAGTAGAGTATGGCCACCAGCAGCCCCTGTAACCACAACACATGTAAGCACAGATCAGTGGCTGAACGCTGTATTAGTGAGAGCCAGGACAGTTGAGGAACACAAAGCTCAAGGATGATTAATTATATCTGAAGTATCATCATAAATCAAAGTGTGCACAGAAAAGACTCTCTCATTCTCTCTCTCTCTCTCTCTCTCTCTCTCTCTTTTTTTCTTTCTCTCTCTCTCTCTCTCTCTCTCTCTCTCTCAGGTTTACAGCACACAAGAAAATGCAGCCTTACAGTACAGATCTACAAGTGAACACCTCTCTTTGTTATATTATCATCTGATTTGTTAGATGACCCGAGCTTCAAGATGATTCCACCAACTGAATGATGTGGATTTGGAGCATTCAGCATCTGCGCTCCACGTGAACGTTGTGGTCAGTTTATCACAAGATGACTCAGCATGACTGTGTCTCCTGTACTTTCATTACAATTAGCTCAGCGTTATCTCTGTTTTCTCAGCGAAGCTCACAGTTCAGTATTAATGACTCCAGTAATATTGAGCTAACATTAATATCATTTAAACTCCACAACATGATGTCCAAAGAGGCACAAGAGTGGATGAGAGACGCTGGATCTTATTCCAGTTTGGGGCGAGCCAAGCTCTCAGCAACAATTTGAACACGCAATTAATAATCATAAAGTATTAGTAAAACATCTTTTGTTTTCTTTTTTGCAAAAAGGGAAGTGTTTATCAGCGGGATGTCACTGGGTAGCATGCTACAAGTCTGAATACTATCTCAGACATGTATCCAGAAGAGGCTAAAATGATCAGATACAATAACAGAGTCGCGTCTTTTAAATAGCAAACCTTAGAAACATCCTGTATGAATACTAAGGAGTTTATAATTTCTACAGATCTCATTCGCATCTGCTGTCCCAATGTGTCGTCCATAGAACTCATATCACACACAAATGAATTTCTTTAATCGTAATGGACATGGAAAAACGTGTGTGTGAATATGGGATAAATGAGAGAGTGTTCAAGTCCATAAATAGTAAAACTCTAGAAATATCATAAATTCTGTGAGATCGGAACCCAGATTCAGTGTTAACCAGACACTCCTGATATGTTAGGTCCATACGTTGTGTTGGAATGTGTTCTGTCCTTTGTCACCTGGAAGGAGTTGAAGACGAGGTCGATGAAGAGTTTTGTGAGCCGCAGGGTGATGGCGCCGTTTGAGGTAGACTCATCAGTGACGAAGGAAAACAGGACCAGATGGCTACCAAGCAGAGGGATGAGGGTGAGAGTGGACTTCGCGAGTCTGAATGACAAAGAAAACCAGAGGGGATAAGACAGAATTTAAACTTTAAAAAAAAACAGACTGAACGTCTTTTATTTTAAATGTGTACAATTCTATTTTGGCTCTTTATCTGAGTCACAGGACATTACATTTTTGATACAGAAATAAGACATTATTTACAGTCTACTTATTTTTTATTTTTATTTTTATTAAACCCCATTCAATTCAACAGACCAAACAGAGTAATAAGTAGAGAGAAGTCAATAAGACATGTAGTAATGCTGACGTCATTCTTATGACCTGCATTTTGTACATCAGACTGTAAATGTGAACTAACTGCTGGTAGGAACTAAAGATGAAACAGTACGAAGAAGGGATTCCACAGACCTTCACAATAATTACATATATACAAAGACAAAAACAGATGTTCTGAATAGATGAATAAATAAAATTTAAAATTTAAAATATAATGTAGATAGGAGAACTATATAGAAATGAGTGTTAAACTAAAGTCCATTTATTTTAAAATTGATCACATTTCTTTGCTTAACAAAGCAAATGTTTTGTACACTTCTGAGGGTCTTCCATAAGTAGCTCATTAATATGGGCATCCAGACAAAAACAAGATATTTGACAGATTACGATGGACAGACACTCACCGGAACTTGTAGTCGGAGTATCTCATTTGGTGAGCCCTCAGCTTGGACACAAGGATCTTAATGATGCGTATGAAGATGAAGAAGTTGATCTAAGCACGGGAGAAAGCAGACGTGAGGTTAGACATCTCCAGATTAAGATAACGCAGCCGTGACATCTGTTTGCTCAGATGGCATTCATGCATGGGAAGCTGCAGGAGCATGTGTTGAATGTTTAACAGTTTGTATAATAATGTCTGAAATGGGCAGAAAACGTGACATTGCTACAACTGCAAACCTTCAACCTCTCAACCATTCCTGTGAGAATCTGAGACTTCAGCACACGACATCTGTGCAGGAGAAGGAACTGAGGTGTGTTTGAAAAACACCTCTCTGAACCGTTAGCACTCAAAACCAGTGGAGAGGTTCATGAAAGCCATGAAACACATGAAACTATAAATACGTCTGAGATTTCTGACAGCTGACGTTTTAGATCGTATGCGTGGCGGCATGCAGAATATCATCAGGTGTGGTTGTTAAAAATGAACCCTGTGAATTGGGAATCCATGAGCATGAAGCACATAGAGAACCATGTTCCTGTGAGTCCACATCAGTTCTGCAAGCACTGAGCACTAAGATTCGGTTCCTTCACACCTGTCAGTGGCTGAATTTTTAATAACCATGCATGTACAAACTACTCCAAACTCTCAGGTAGGTCACGTCACACTGTCTTCTCAGGACATCACAGCAGCAACTAACCTAAACACACCTGAGTAACATGGTCGTGACTGATTAATGCCAAGTAGGTAACTCATTTAGCTACCTGGATCAACAAGTACCAAAAGCGTGTACTTGTACTTACATTAGAGCTGAAAAAATTGTATTGATGCGTCTCTAATGACTGTAATCAGCGACTGGGTTCGATGTAATGACTTAAGTGCTGCAGAGTCAAAAGTAGTCCATTAAACAATTTGACACCATTTCTCTCCATGGCCCCAATGATTACAGGACAGGTAAGAGGACTGTATAATCACACGTTTCCTGTGGCGACACTTTATGTGGAGCACACGTTCAGCTGAGAGCGGTGTTTAGCAGTTAGTCATTTAACACAATAATCATGTTTAAGTAGCTTTATACTCCATAGCAGACAGTTTGATCTACACAGCAAACTCAGGAAGCTGAAGGACTTGGAGTAAATAAATCAGTGATAAACATAAAGTGATGGAAACAAAGACTCTCACCAGCACAGCCAGTAGGATGGGGGAACGAATAATCCACCAGTACCCCATGTTTATGTTCTGCTCCCAGCAACTGAAGACAGAAGAAATTTTACACACATTAGACAGAAGTCTTTTTTTTATAGCAGAATTTTGATCTCAGTCTCCGGCCATTTAACATTTTAATGTTACTTTAGAAAGTTTAATCACTTTCTTGCACGGTTTAGGTTCTTGTGGTGCTTTAGTTTCCTTCCACCTCCCGAATACATGCATGCTGGCTGACTGGCTATGTTAAATAGGCCCTAAGTGTGAAAGCGAGTGTATTTTGTGTCCTGCAATGAATTGTTGTCCTGCTCACACTCAGTGTTGTGGCATAGAGTCTGTCTCTACTGTCAACCTGACCAGGATAAAGCACTAACTAAAGATGAATGAATCACTAGTACAGAGACAAAACATATATTTTGGTGTCGGTTGTCCAGAAGAGAACAAGAGGCATGTTGATAATGTTAACAGAACTTTGTGATTTAGAAAATACTTACAATAAATAAATAGAAACCATAAATCAGTATCAGTCATTAGCTGACTATTACTGACTCAATTTCAGAAGCTACTTCATAGATTACTGTATTTTTAATGGTAGTCATGGGGAAAAAAAGCTTTGTGCAGCTTGAGTTTTTGCAGACACCAGGCCTGTGGACAAGCCCCGTCATCAGTCTGTAGCTACTGATGAGCAGGATTTTGGTGCTGGAACCCAGTGAAAACTCACTATGGAAAAAGTAGGTTGTAAAATGACGAGACATGGTGTAAATCATGCCTCAGACCCAGTCTATCATATCTCTAGCACATTCTTTGTCAATAGAAGTTGCTGCACCATGATGAAGTGCACTTTACAAATAACAGGCTTTTTAAAGACAGAGACAGCCTAGAAACCAAAGGTGAGACAAGGCCAGACAAATCCACAGGGAGCTTTATATGAAATCAGCAGGTCCTAAGAGCAGCAGGTGGGCTGTAGCACGAGCAACGGTACATGCCAACTCATCCACATCATCATGAGAATGAAATAGATTCAACGTGCAGGTCAGACCTAACCCGTAGTGGAGAGAATGCACTATAAAGTTTATAGAACTTACATAACAGCTGAACGTACTCCAAAACTACTTTCAGCTAGCTTGTTTTAGTCTTCATTTTTTACATTATAGTGACAGATGAGCTTCAGTGTCATTATCCAGGAATGCAGATTATCATACAGACCAGGGCTTTTAAACCACTGCAGCCAAAGTCCTGCTTCTGACCTACAAAGATTTCCCCGAATCCTTTATTACAAACAAAGGATTTATTCACTTAACAAAGTGAATGTATTTAATGAAACAATTTGAGGAAAGTAAGTAAACAATAAGCTGAGGCTTAATAGGATCAGTAAACCCTGATCTTTGTGAATGTCTATTACAAATCACACTACCAGTGCAAAGTGTCAGGTTCAGTACCACTTTTATTACATCCTAAAATAACAGACAGACATCCTTATTTATATTACTAATAAGTAAGCAAAGATTATCAGCCATAGAGTTTAATTTGCTTCCTGAGAGACATCCAGAATATAAGAAGGGCTGTGCAATATACACGCTTATCTGCAAAAACTGTGAGACAGCAACACGTTTTTCCCAGCTAGTCCTTCAAAAGACAAGCAGCTCGTCTGCACAGCATCACTGTCACAGGCAGAGTAGTTACCATGACGTAGCTCACGTTCTTGTGCCTTGTAAGTCTTTCACGTACTTGATTTGTTATACAACAGCTGCTTGTGAGGCAGAGTGATCGCCCCTCTGGCTTTGGGCTGCATCCAGAAACAAAGTCACACTGGATGCTGTATTAAAGACGTAATGAAGTCACTCAGCATCTGTCAAGGAGCACTTCACAATGTTCTTTCAGACAGAAATAGGAACTGATATTAATTCTGAGAAACGCTCTTAAAAAAAGGTTATATCTAGAACCTTATAGGGTTCTTTGGTTTCTTTCCCCAGAGGAAACCTTTAAAGGATTGTGACGTTTCCCTAACACAAAGAGTTCCTCTGATGTGAAGACTTCACTGTCAGAAAAAAAACCCATTAGGTTACAGATTTTAGCAGTGACACTGGAAACTCCTTTCAGAAATCTCCCCTTACAGACAAATTTCACATCACTGACTTTAATCTGTGTGTGTGAGCATCCACTATACACGTCCAGTAGACCACTCGCAGAAGCTACAGTGAATAATCTCGTCATTAATGAACACTGGAACTTTTTTACATTTAAAAATCCTTAATACACACTGGAAATTTTGAGAAGTTAAAATTTAGTTGACACTTCATGATTCGAGATTCGAGGGTATTAAGAACTTACTTCTCATTCTCGTAGATATATTTCACAATGATCCAGGGTAGAACAAAGATCAGCGGCGCTCCTGCCGGAAAGACAAACAACACAGAACACAATCAAGGAATCGTATCTTCAAGCAAGGAAACCGTTATATCTGAGCAGACTGGACTGGTATAGATATACATTAATATACAGACACTAATTATTAAAAAATGTACACTAGGTATCTGAATATGAATACATTATTTGAGTGGAAAAGATGTAGGGTTTTCTTTATGGAAAACAGGAAATAAATGGAACTAGTTTGGGGAGGTACAAACTAATATTTATGAACTCAATGGTTATATGGTTAAGAGCAGTTATGAGCTGGAGTGATGTAGCTGTGGGTGAAATGATGAAAAACAGTTGAAAGCCAGAATTAGCACACCGTGCTGATTAGGGCTGTGCGATTAATCGAAATTGAATCGCAATCGCAATTTGAAACATTGCGATTAGCTAATCGCAAGAGGCTGCAATGTGGATGCGATATGAAATATATATAATTTATGTT
>JAOTRN010000029.1:1981427-2005025 GCA_028566695.1 Bagroides melapterus
TGATATAGAATATTGAGCTGAAGCTTGACTACAAAATTAAATTGCAAATAAAATCGCAATCGCAATATCTGTCAAAAAAAATCGCAATTAGATATTTTCCCCAAATCGCACAGCCCTAGTGCTGACACTGCTGCCATTTCTACAGCTGTTTTAAGGGGAATATTTGGGGTTTAAATCTGAATATGAATTTTATAGGGATCATCGCACATATACAGATATGTAATGAATAGAAATATTTCTAATATTCTAAGATCTGTTCTTGTGTTAAAGCCTCATTTGCTGTGAAATTTCCAGGCTAGGTCAGCGAAGGCCTCACCCCAGCCGATACACAGGTAGATGCTGAAGTGGTTCCCCTCAGTCAACACTGTGACTGCCAGCAGGTTGTGCAGGTATATTCCCTCCACCAGCAGCCAGTGACTGTTTGCTATGATACTGTACTGCATCATCACTACAGCAATCCTGCAGCCAACATCCATCTGTAAAACCTAGAGAACATACAAGGTAAAGAATACAATGATATCAAATCATGGCTTTGTTTCAAAATAACCAAAAAGTCTGATTCTACTGAGATAAGTATAATAAAATATAAAAGGAACGGAAATGAAACGGCTTTTGAAGAAAGTGTGGAGAAATTACAACGCTTTTGACCTCTTTAAGAAAGACTTTGAGAAATGGTGTCTCTGAATGCAGTGTTATAATGATAATGAAGATGGATCTACCTACAGTATAATGGTGAAAAAGCCTCTCTGTGTAAACGGTATGGGAAATAATACTCACAAACAATTCAAATAAAATTTTTTGTTAATAATAAAACTGACTAACAATTAGAGGCAATTATCCAGTATTACAAAGGATGTTTTATCAATTCCTCCCTCAGGCCAAGACAAGCAAATTACCACAAATTTAATGTGTTAATCTGCTTGAATGGAAGAAGGAAATGGCAGTCAGGGGACATGCAATTACAGTGTGTAGAAATAGGAAATAAACAACCGTAGTCCTCATGCTCTATATATGTAGGCAATAAGCAATATATAAGCAATGTTTCTATTTATTCTTTAGATGATCTAAGAGTTTAAACTTACAGGATTTTACAAAAAACGAAAATTGTCCATAAACGTTGGATTTGCGAATGCTATTCTCTGATCTGTAGCTAACGCACACGCTAACTGCAATCATCTTGTGTCCTTCTGAATTACACTGGGAAAGGACAATGACAAAATGCACTGGATACAGAAACATGGTGGGCTCTGACCTCGTTCTTGACAAACAGGTCCATCTCGAGGTCCGTGGTGGTGCCTGGGTTGATGTTGGGTCTCTCCAACAAGGCGTCTTTGATGAAAATGGTGGCGGCTCGCAGGATGAAGGAGGCGAACAGGTTCATGTGAATGTTGTTCCTCATGCAGTGCAGCTTTCTGAAAATATCACAGCACATGGATGATGTCCTATTGAACACCGCTATACATTGTTTTGGCAGTCTGAGTTAAACTCTGCCGCATTTGCATGCTTGTTCCGGTTCTTTAAGATTGTTGGTAAGAACACAACAATCAGTCTCGTATTCTGTACAAGCGTTAGTGTGTATGATTAAAGTGAGAAAGAGATTCGACTGAGCCAAAGGGGAGAGCTCGACTGCTACATAAATGCCACGTGTTCTAGAAAGCCGAATAAAAAGAAATAAATAAATACAATTTTTCTATGAAATTATTATGGAAATTGATTTTTAGTCCTTTTTCATGCTCACAGGTGATAAAGTCAAATGAGGGACAATATGAATGGACCTCATCTACTGACCTTGGGGAAAAGCACAAAGTAGCTTATATTTAATTAATACTATGTTGTTAGTTATACTAGTGTGTTTACTGGAGGAGTTTTTATGGCTCCGCATGCACTTATAATAGATGGCATGACTTACCTGAAGGCCACTAGGATACCGAGTGCCAGCACCAGGGCTCCCAGTGAGAGGGAATAACCAACAGTATATATGATCCTGAATTTACTGAGGACCATGAAATAATATTGCTGTAAACACAGAAGCAGATATAACCATACATACGTCATTTATTCCCAGTTGTCCAGAAGTGCAATGATGTGGTCAATTCAGTAGTCAAGCATTTTTCAACATACCGTGTCATTCTGGGCCAGATCGTTATTTTCACACTCATTCGCATTCTTCTGTTTGGCCCACTGGCCATCAGCCTTGCACTCCAGATAAACCAGGCCATGTTGGACTGGAAAACACAGAGTATCATGATACTGTTGCAGAAAATGTAAAGCCGTGACCATGTTTCTAGCAGCACCACTGTGAATAGACCTTGAATTTCCCATAAAATTGAGGTAAACAACAGATTTTTATTTTTTCACATTTTCCTGCTGATGTATGTGGACTCACCTTTTGTGTGCCAGGGCAGGTACTTGGGGCAAGGCACGCTCACCGTGGTGTTGGGCAAACCATCCGGCCAGCAGGCGTATTTATCAAACGTCCTATTACACACAAGACCTGCATAACAAAGCCATGTATAATCAGAGGAGTCAGAGATCATAGATGGTTTTACCCAAATTTTTATACTATACTCTGTTGAGTACTATAACCCACTCCTGCTTGGTGGGTGACTTGCTGGCTGGCTCCTAGCTGGCATCTGACCGTCCTGCACCTGACTGGCCCTCTCCTGGCTGGGTGGCTCCTCATTAGCTCACTCCTGGTTTACTGACTCATGGCTGGTCACTCTAACCCAGAATGCAGCTGGCATACTACAAAACCTTGGTAATGATCAACGTCTGAAAAAGTAACTCAAGCCTTTTGAGCATCAACTATCTTCTTTTTTTTTTTTTGAGTTCACAGCCAGCTTTGAAGACGAAATATAGACCAATATTTGACTCCTGTTATATCAAATCCACTGGAGTGCCATCCGAACACGTGCTATAATGGAATGGATAAAATTGGACCTTTTGTGCAACGTAAAATGGTTTCAACATATTTTCAATATGGTCTTAGACTTCTGGACACAACTGTAGTGTTTATGTTGGATATAAGGGCCATAAACCTGCCTCTCTGGAAGATAATCAAAATAAAGAATCTGTACTTAAATAAAAAGTCTGATCTCTAATCAGAGGCTGCTTTCCTGGTGGTGCAGAAGCCTAGTGGTTACTGTGTACTTCAAACAAGGTTTTAATCAGACCAGCACTCCGGTTATGTACAACTCTGAAAGAAAACACTGAAAAAAGACTCACCTGTGACCGATGATTCTCTGCTGATATTCCTGAGACACTCATCTTGGTACTTTATCCACTCTTTCATTAAAAGTTTCATGGACATGGCAGAAGACACCTGTGTGACGACAACGCACCGATTAAAATGAACCCTATAGGAGCACTATCAATCTACCTCAATCCTCAGATGACCTCAATCTACTCTATTGCTTTTATTGCTGAAACAGATAAAGGTGAAGCTCCAGCTTGATGTTTTCCATCACGGGGCATTTTTAGGAGTTCCGTTTATACTTTTAAAGTTTCTTTGTAACACGATGAGCTGCAATTTCTAAATTAAAGAGCGTATAATGAGAGGCTGGTGGTGTAGCTGCTATAGTGTAGTTAATAACAGGAATTTTAAGTCTATCACGCGTCTGAAGATACACACATTTATTTCAAGTTTTCGCCCTTCTCTTAAGCAGTGTACGGGAACTGACAGGTCATCAGCTTCTCTCACTATCTTAGATTTAATTCAAGTGTGTGTTTTATTCCTCTTAGTCATAATTCACGCTGTGTCTTTGTAAATGTAATCTGTTGTCGATATGCAGAAACCGAATGCAGAAAGCATGAAGACGGATCTTCAAATGGCTGGTTAAAAAAAATGAAATACGAAAGCCAGGGAGATATTTGAAAGACTTACAAGAAAGAGATATTTATGCTGACCTGGGTGCAGGAGAAGCAAATGAACAGGCTCAGAAGAAACACCTGTGACATCCCTCGTGATGCTGCTGACGTTAGGTGGGGGACCTGAGGGAGGCTGAGGTGGGAATCACCTCATAGGAGTCCTTTAGGGGATACCACACTGGCTAAACTGAACACACACACACACACACACAGACAGACAGAGAGAGAGAGAGAGAGAGAGAGAGAGAGAGAGAGAGAATAACTTTCACGTTCTGTTCACTGTTCAACAGCCAGCATCATTTTGTTCACTTGGTTGTTATAGGTTTAGACAAATCAGGTGTGTAAAACTGACCACAAATGTCCTTATGAGCTCATTTCCTTTCAAGCTCATCCATTATGTCTATAGAAATGTTCTCATGCAGTTAATATGTAAAATGTGTCTGTGTGAGTGAGTGCGTACGAGTGAGTGTGTTTGCACATGCGTGTGCACAATGATCACTGACGATCACTCACCTGCAGTCGGAGAACCTCTGAAGTTGGAGAACAGAACGAAATCTGAAACGTTTCTGCAAAAAACACCTTTACCATGGAAACATTTTTAGCTAAAACGTTTCAAATTCCATTCTGTTCCAGTCTCTGACCAGCACTGGCTTGTGTGGACCTGCTAAAATTACTGCAAGCATGCTTTGATTTTTTCCAGCACTCGTAGTTCTAGTGGTTAAGGAGCTTATCGGATGTCTGGTGGCCACGTTTGTTTAAAGGCTCTTAGTTTCACAGCACATGTCGATTGCACTTGATCCCAATCACGCTTCAAAACAACATGACTCAAGCAAAAAAAATTAAAAATTCTCCTTCACAGAATGTTACTGCAAACTGCAAAACCGTGCCCTATTTCTCAAGCCCTGACACCACTAGAAAGCCACGATTTCCTCCAGCATATCTGATCCATATCTTTCTACATAACCCAAGGTAAAAATCAGCAATGATGCAAAACCCAGCATGCAGATAAAACAGACAGTAACCGAGAAACCACAACCGTGTAGCTTGGGAAAGAGCAATACTTTGCGTCAGCCTAATCTCTACGTGTCACAAATCGCAATGCAAACACATTTCCAACAAACCGAGAAAACAACAGAAAACCTTCTGACACCAGACTCTGTTTACATCAACACATAAACAACGTTAATGATGAGAGCGGGAAATCTTTGAGCTTAACTTTTTACAAGTCAGCTGTAGCTACTTGCATCAACAAGGTCAGGAATGTTTGCGCAACTGAACTGTGGACTATAAATAAACGTCATCAGTTATTAGATTATTAGCTGTAACTGAGCTCATTACATAAAATTAAGCCTCTTTAATGTGATTTACGAAGCCCTGAACATTTTCTTATTTTAAGCCACTGTTTTACAAGTTGTTAATGTTTGAATAAAAATGATGCGTTGCTCAGCTCTAAAGTCTAGGATATCAAGGTTCATGTGAGATGATGTGTGTGAGACACTCGGGTTATTTATTTTGTTACTCTAAAAGCATCAGACGCTATGATTTCCATCATATATTTAAATCACGATAGATCAGCAGCTGTTGAACAAGTTCACATTGGACTAATTAGTTTGACCTTAGTTTGACCTTCATGAGCGACAGTGGCTGAAAGGTTCTGAGGTGGCTGGATGGATTAAAATACATGAGTGAAAATTCATGAGCTACTCAAAACTCGTGTGGTTTTTTTTTTTCTCCAGTGTTTCAGAGGAAGTTTCAGAAGCGTCAGGACAGCTGACTCATGCCTGAGACAGAATGAGGCTCTTGCTAGGTCATGTAAAGTTCATCACAGACAATCTAGGAACTTCCTCCATCTAAACTGGGTCACATCTCATACTCTGCTGCTGATTTAGGCCAAAGCGAGCATCTATCCATCCTGTGATAAGTGATAGTCAGCTGCAGATATCTGTTGTTTTTTTAATGACTGAGCGTTCAGGGCCTCCACTGGTTTGTTTCAGTTTAAACCACTGACTTACTGACGCACACACACGAACAAATAAACACTCTACGATAAGTCAGATCTTAAACTCGACCTTACATCAGGTTGCTCAGATGGTTTAACCAGGTTAACCATTTGGAATGAAGAACAGTAGAGCTTCCCTTAGCAGACAGAATCAATCATTAACCACAAAACAGCTCACTGGGGTCTGACCAGGTCAGTTCATTCATAACCACAACAAAAGATATGATACAGCAGGTCAACACTCAGAGGGTCTTACTGTGTAGCTGACAAGTACAGCTTGTGTCACATATACATTATATGTTCAGTCAGGATACAACAGTGGCAGCTTGACCTCGAACCCACAACCCTCTGATCATTAACCCATTAACTACAGGAAAGGGCTTTGTGATCGGTCGCACTGTTAAACAGTCTCAGTAGAAATCACGCTACAAATGACACGTAAACCACAAAGGTCTCTTTTTAATACTCACACACTTGCTGTAATACGCTTGAGCATTAAAAGATCACCAGACTACAGAGATTGTTGTCCAAATCTGTTTTTTAAACGACATTTTAAACGTCATCTATGTTGTGTTCTATTTTACTGTTTTGACAGCAGACTATAGAAAATAGTTTTCTAGAGCCTTTAACCTCTTATTTTCTCCACGTAATATAACAGAATACTTGACATACCTTAATTTTTACAATTTAAGGTTCGTTTTTACTTCCTGTGGTTATTTTTACGGGTCAGAATTGAAGTCAGAAAATATTGAAGGTCAAATAATGTTTCCAGACTCCTGTGAGTGCAGACTATAAAAGAAAATGACTGACATGATGGATTTGGAAATATGTGAATAGTGTTATTATATATGGAGATGCTATAAAGATGAATATTTTATGCAAAATATCTTATCAGATATTAGCATTTACATATTAAACATGCAAACGATGAACTGATGACTGTGCCATGGAGCAAGCCAGACATTGGAAGTGATTATAATAACATCATTCAGCTGATATATTCTCTCTCTCTCTCTCTCTCTCTCTCTCTATCACAGCTGGTTCTCCATCCTTACAGACATAAGCAGCTCCTGAGGCTTTGCCTTAACTTATTCTGCGATTGTCTCTGGGTCTAGTGATCGTCCCAGAACAATGTGTATACAGTGAGGCTCTATCAGGGAGAGAGAGAAAATGAGAGACAGACAAAAAAATCAGTCTGCTTCGTCTATTTAATCCAAACTGAATCAATAGCTGAAACAAGCTGGTCACAGTTTGGGCAGTAGCTTTTTGATTTAATCTGAGGAGCAGGAATGGGCAAACGGTTTGTTGAGCTCCTTTTGAAAAGGCTCGCAGGCTGGCACACAGATAGCGCTCTGTACGAGTAGCTCACCTCACCTCATGTCACAGAACATTACATCCAACGCTGATTTAGGAGAGATCTCCACACCTCACTGTATCCTATGAGAAACCGACCCTAATAAATATTTCCTTTAGTGGTACACGTCACCACGTTTTATTCAACAGATGAAATGACTGCCAAAATCAAACCCTTTCTCTTTTTTTTACGAGTCAGAGAAAAGCATTCATAGCATCTCATATATACATTACTACAACTCACTTTATATTAGGGTCATTCGTTCAACGTTCTCAATGCGGAATGTTGCTCACAGGCACAAGGAAGAGCGAAGGTATTGAGCCAGTCCTCATTTCATTTCGGTTTGAAGTGCTCTTATTTGTTTTAAATGCTCCTTAACATATAAGTCAACACGTTTCTAGTGCACACAGATCTTCATAAATCTATTCTCTCAGACGGTGGTGTAGAACGATCTCTAAAATGTAGTGTTGCCTCAAAATCTCTGAAAGGTGTTCATCTGGGTTGAGATCTGTGGGCAGTAAAAGCCACAGCATTTGATTTGCATCATTTTCATCCTCCTCAAAACATTCAGTCAGCCCCAGTGCTCTGTGGATGGGGACACCATGTGAAGAGACCACTCCCATCAGGAGAGAACAGATTTGGGATATCGGATAAAGGAAATCAGTCAGAAGACCTTTTGGATTGATTTACAGTGATGCCTCTCTCTAAGGGGGTGAGTGCAACCAAACCATGAATAAATAAATGTCCCACTGCAGCATAACAGAGACAACGGACCTCCTCAGCGTTTGAGTCAAGCATTCAGTGGGTTCTCTTTCGGCATGCCACACATGCTCGGATCCTTGTTCCAGAATATGGCGAAGGATGAAACTCTTGCAGCGAGAGTTTTATTCAATCCATGACCAATGGCTGCATTTACACCGCAGTCCTTCCACACATGCTGGAATTTGGAAAGTAAGCGTCCGACTGAATTCCTCTTTAATGTAACACTATGGTGCTGATAAAGCTGGTATGCCGTTTAGACAAACACAAGCCACCAGGCTTTGCTACCAATGGGAAATTAGCCAACTGTGTTCTTGGCAAACACTTAGCCTGATGTGACTCATAGCACTTGTAAGCCTGGAACCTGATGTACTGATAAACCTCAACGTCTGAGCCTATGTCCACATTTCAGTTGTTTTTTTTGCAGTATGAAATCTAACTCTGACGCTTGCCGAATGTAATTAGAGGATGCAATAATTATGTCCCTCAAAAGAACAAAGCAGAGATGAGCACTTACGAGTGCTTTAACCAAGCCATGAGTGTGGAAAGTGTGGAACGGTGGTTACATTCATTCAAGAGCTCTCTTTCCTTTCATATTGGTGGACAGTAAATGAACCCGGAGGGGGAAAACAAAGCTCTTTGCATTGAGGTGCACAATATTGGCTGCGATGGAGAGTCTGCTCACAATTACCTGTGTATGAATAACATCTAGTCCGTACTTGAGTTGTTTGGCTACCATACAGATGAAGAATACAAGCTCGATCCCATGCTTGCTTCATCGGACAAAGCATTTAAAGAATGTCTGGTATGAACAATACAACTTTTGGGATCATGACATGCGTAGGCCTGATGACGGCTCACAGATCTCAGCATATGTTTCTGGTTCAGCACTTCATTTGTCAGCACTTCAGTTATCCTGTCACACATCTGGGTCATTAACTAGATCAGTTTAAAAGAACTGATTTGGTAGAACATGCCTAAACTTTAAATTTGATGGATCAGACCTGTCACTTCTGAACATGTAGCTTAAATGAAAGCACCAAATGGCCTGATTCCAGCCCTGAGGATGATAATATGATTGTTGTGCTGACATCACTGCTGTATAGCAGCTCAGGATCTGATAAGAGGGTGAACAGAGTTCAGAGATGCTAGGCTCCCTGTTTCAGCATGCCAGGCGGCTCTGAACACCATGGGAAATAAACGAGCATGCCTGTGAGCTGACTCAGGATCAGCCTCTGTGCTTCTTCTAGACTCACTGAAAATGGACTTGATGTGTGTCTGGACTGGGTGGCTGTTATAAAAAGAGTGTAAAGGGCTCGTGAGCCGAACGTGTTTTTCCACACATGACTGTCTCCTCGTGAAAAACGTTTCTATTTGTGTCTAAGTAAAAATAACACTGTTCAGAACTATCCACAGTATGGCTGCTCACAACCCAGCAAAAATCAGAAGAAATTCATTTTGTGTAGCAAATCACAAACATCATATGACATCATTCCACCTTCACGTGACTGGATGTTGCTTTTTAAGTCATAGTCTGTGGCAAAATCTCTACATTGGTCTTTAACTAGATACCTTCACCTGCCTCACCCTACTCAGTGCAAACACACCTGCACTGAATAAACACATTAGAAGACTAACTATAAAACTTATTTCACAAAATTGGCCTTCCAGGTAAATCAGTTCTTAGCTGAATCAGGTTTAGTAACAGAGAATCCACTGCTGATGCTCTGATAAAAACAGAAAATAACATTCACAGAACTTGAGCCAAAGGTGAAGTACAGGATTCCACACTGCACACAGTAACAAAGTGCACTTTGAATTCGTACAAATAAGTCACTGGCTTACTGACATATGTTAAAAAACAAAACAAAACATGATGTAGGACTACAAACAGTGAATTTGTTTATTCTGGCTTCACCATGGTGGTATAATGAGTATCATTACAGTTCAAACATTACTGTTTACTCTACAGTGAGAGAATCAGATCATTGTGTAGAAAAGGATCTTTACTTGAAAAGACAAAACAAAACACGTGGACGCTTCACCTCCATATACCTGTCCACTAACTCTAAACTGCTATAGATTATCTTTTACCTTTTTTTTTAGGGTCATGTGATCAGTGGTGGCTCAGAAGGTTAAGGCTCTGTAGCGTTCAAGCCTCAGCACAGACAAGCTGCCACTGTTGGGCCCTTGAGCAAAGCCCTTAACCCTGTCTGCTCTGGGGTCTACAGTATCATGGCTGACCCGGTGCTCTGACCCCAACTTCCTATGCTGGGATATGCAAAAGAAAAGAATTTCACT
Organism: Bagroides melapterus; assembly: GCA_028566695.1. Taxonomy (NCBI): domain Eukaryota; kingdom Metazoa; phylum Chordata; class Actinopteri; order Siluriformes; family Bagridae; genus Bagroides; species Bagroides melapterus. The sequence goes on from JAOTRN010000029.1 coordinate 1,991,708, forward strand.
GAGCTCTAATGTATAATTCACTCTTCTGTTCTCGTACCATGTAGTATGCTAGTGTGTGTTTTGGGCCCTAGTCAAAGTTCCCATGAAATGGTTTTCCCAGCATCAAGAAACTGGATGGAGGAAGTAAAGTGACATAAGTCAAACTAATCCCATTGCAAAGCTTCCATCACAACAAAGAGCAAATCTCTGACCACCATTTTTAAGAGAATTGGAGAGTTGATCATCTTGAGTCTAAATCTCCAGCTGAAAATGAATGATGTCTGGAGATCCAGGTGTGGACTTGTAGTATAGAAGCTATAGACATCAGCTGTGTCTGAAGTGCCTAAGTGTCATCCTTACCAAGGAGTAGTGTTCACTGATTGTATGGAGTTTCTCATTTTATCTGAAATGTTGGGTGAATTGAAGATCCAGAGCATTCACTAATCTGGTGCTTGTGGATCTGATGCTGAAAGCTGAATTTTTTTTTGTTGAGTGGTATCAGCAGGAATCATGTGACTTTCAGAAACCAGTCAGTGTCCTTAGTCCAAACTACAAGGTGAGAACAGTGTGTCTGACATTAAAGAACATTTTGGAAAAAGATCTGGTTAACAGAAGATTTTTATGAGAACAGTGGGCTATGCAAGGTGCTGACAGTCTAGAGACACGACCCTAATTGACTTGACAATCGATCGGACGTGAGCCTTTTCGGCTCGCACGCTGGCTGTGAATGACTAGATAAGGAAATGAAAAGCCTAAGAGATAGAAAGTCAGAAACGATTCCTCACAGGAGATACTACATGACTGCAGCAGAACAACAAGCAATCTGCTGAACATTTGCCCCTGAGATCACAAGTGTTCATCAATCAATGCTAAGTGAACAAAGACCTGCTTAAGAAGTGTCTTCTCTTCCTGATGACCTTTAAACCACACCGTAGGGATACGGAATGACGAGACGGTTCAATAAACATGATCCTAGTTAGAAAATGAGGGTGTTAATAGTATTCAATTTCAGCTTTTGGCTGCCAAATCAAGTTACATAAAGAGTTAAAACTAGAGAGGCAGCTATTGTAGACCATTTCATGCCCCTCGTTGCTATGCTGAGATTTGAGAGAACTGGCAGTGGTTTTAAGAAATATAGCTGGGTCATTAAGCCTAGTTGAATTCCTAAGCAGGAATGCTGACGTTCAAGGGCAAACCCTTTTTTTTTCGTTTCCACATAATTACCCAAGTGTTCGAAGGTACTTTCTTGGGTTGTTAAATTGAACTTGTTCATAAACAGTGTTCTTATTATTTCCACTTGGCTGACTGAGGCTCAGACTGAGACAAAGACCAAACGGATGACTGAGCATCCAGGATTGATTGAGTAAACCCATAACGTCTGGCTAATTATTTCCCACCTTTACAAAGTAGAAGCCTTTCTGGAAAAGTTACTGTTGTTGAAGATCATAGTGTAGAAAGAGTTGGACAGAATTTGGCAGGATTGTCAGTGTTCACCTTCGTTAGGATATACGAGGACTGTGAAGAACTGAAAGAAAGAAAAGATTTACGGTAGAAACAGAAGAGACGAGGCGCGTGAGCCTATGACGCGAGCACTTCGTTTCAGCGGTAACTATCTCGCACAGTGAAGTACACTGACACTGAGAATGAAATAACTGTCAGGATAATACAGTCAAGCTGACAACCTGCGTCACGTCATTAATGCATAAAATACACAGCTCTAACGACTTTAACACACTCAGAGGAGACTCCTACACACCCAGTTCTACTATACTACAATGCTAACAACTCTTACTGAACACACTTTAGTGTAGTATTCTGTATGTTGTGGTACAGAGGTGTCTGAAACAAGCTTGTCAGTGTATCAGAGACAGCACTGGATGTTTATTTGACATGCCTTCCCTATGAGATTCATTGACACGTGCACAAATAGGACCTGTTGCTCCCTTGGGTACAGATAATTGCTAGACATTACTGATGTCTTTTTTTGTTTATTCCAAATCCATGTCTGAAACCTAGCTATTAAACCCTGCACCTCCCAACCAAGCCAACCCCCTAAAAGCCCCCCCTATTGCACACTACTGGTATCGGCCAACTATTACCTTGAATCATGGGGCTTTATTACTGCTGTTTGATCATAGGGAGGTTTACAGATGAAGAGAAACTCTTCTTAGCTGCCAGGATCATGGACATTTTTGGGACAAATGGGCTCCGGTGTTCCTGTTTTTGGTTTGTTGTGTTTTTTTCCTGGTCACGTGTTTGCCCCAGTAGCCTTATTTCCTTTTGCACACCTGACCCTTGTTGTCTAATTATTTACCTATTTAGTTTGACCATGTTGCGATTTGCTTCATTGTCTGGTTGTCTTTGTCTCTATGGTATAGTTTGAGTATTTATTGTTTCTCCTACTGGTTTTCTTTGTTATTAAGTTGTGTTTATGTTTATCCCTGCATTTGGGTCTCGATTTTTATATCACATTCCTGACATTACCATTTTCTTTTGCACTGGTGGTCAGAGAGGAAGAGTAAAAGTATAAGAATGTAACGAAGGAGATGGGATAATATTGCGTAATCTATTCACAGACACTATAACACATTTGACAGAATATAGTCTTATTATATTAAGCTATATTTATATTTTAATAGGTTTATTATCTACAACATCAAGATCATTCACATCAGACATCACGTCACACCTTCTTCTCCAGACACAGAACTCACTCTCGAAAAACAAACGCTCAGTTATTCTTCCACCGTTTCCGTGTCCGCACTCTCGGTGTCAGTGCTTATTTGTTTATCAGCATGTGTGTTGGTCTTTCCATTAACCTCATTAAATCCTCCTTCTTCTTAAAAGTAAATTATGAACGTTGACTCTGGTGTGGATTAATTACATGAGCGAACGTGTTTGCGTGACAGTGAGCAAGCAAGTGAACTGAAGAGCGACAAGGACAGAGAAAGAGCGTATTATTTTAACGTGAATAAATATCGCCTGCAGTGCCACTCACAAAACCTGCAACCTCGCTGAATGCTAAATATCCACCGAGCAGCAAATGGGTGCTCAAAAGTTAGTGCCCCCAGTAGCTGTCAGAAGTACAGTAGACACCAAGCAAACAGTTACGTGTGGAATAAAGTGTTTGTGCATTGAGTCGAATCCTTGTGTTGAGTGCTCGTCTCTCTCCCTCTCTCTCTCTCTCTCTCTCGCTCTCTCTCTCTCTCTCTCTCTCTGCATGCCTTGTGCCGTGTGATCTGTTATGATTTGCAGCTCACAGGACTAGTCTGCTGTCTTCTCTCCACACCACATCATTATTCTGTGAGAGTGGTCCTCCTCCTGTTTCTGGCCCAACAACTGAAAATAAGACCACTGATGTGTTCCAGGAGATGACGGTGATCACAACGGCTCAGCTTTGCTCTGTTTTAACACTTCCAATGAGTGTGAATGAACATTTATTTTGGCATGCATAAACCTGTTATAATCATTTCATTTATAATCATTTAAAAAAAAAAACGCAACGAATCTCACACATTTCTTTCTTTCAGCCTTTTTCCCAGCCCTCAAATGAACCGAGCGGAGATGCTTGGGTCCACCTCTTTTTTCCTCAAAAGGAAAACACACGGTAAAGGTTAATGAGTATGACGGGTTTAGTTGAGAAAAGGAAAACAGGCTTTTGGTTGTTTTCTTTGCCATTACAACCTGATCATTTAAAGAAGACATTCCCAGGGAGTTTGGTAGTTTACTGGCCATTAAATATCAAAATAAATATGAAACTTGTGCCTAAATTATATGCAATGATTGAAAATAACGAGGTGTACGTGGATACATAGAGATCAAAATGAAATCTCAGGTCTCTGACATGATGAGTGACTCATGATATATTTTACAGGACGTCCATCACTGTAAAAATTACACACATCTTTCTTTAACTCTTTGTATTTCTCATCCTGTTTCCTTGGAGGCAGAAAGCACCTTATCTTTAGACACTGGATCTTCGCTGGTGGTTCGTGAGCAACAACAAAGTCTGCTAATGAAAAGTGAAAAGCAAAAGAGACGTGAACAAGAGTCAGAACCTCCATCGACATAACGCCCGGCCTCCAAACCCGGTCCATTCCTCTTTCCTAATCAAAGAGAGATGTCGAGCAGGCGACAGCTGTTCACAAAGCATCAGAGTCCCTTTAAATAAACACTGGTCAGTGCACGTGTGGCAGCTCGTGCAACCTCAAGTTGATTGAAAATGCACCTGGCTTCATCGCTGGGATTTACTGAGTGCAGGATGTTCTGATCAGCTGTCTCTCATTGTCATGACGATCGCTGTGACCTGAAGAGACGACGTGCGTGAGAAGTTTAGAGTGAAAACACAAGGCTGATTTAGAGTCTTGGTGTGATTTTACACTTATTAATACAAATCAGAGCATAATCTGACACCTGCTTCAGTACACCGCATGCAGAAATCACCCCTTGACCAGAAATCAGATGTCTTCCAGCTAAAAACAAGACCTCTTCTGCTATTTCCTGTTGATGGAATTGCAGTTTATTACATGAACCAGAGAACATCTAGAGCCAGAGAACCACAGTGGACTGGAGTTTTACGCCCCCAGAGAACACGGCCTCTCTAAGGAATACATCACAGCTCAACGTAGCTTGTAATGAAAGTCAAGACTTTAACTGGGCTCTCATCAATAAAGCTGGCCATGAAGGAAATGATCCTTCAACTCCGGAACGTGCCGGAAAGAAGGCTTCAGGACACAGTGATGGCAAAAAGACTCGAGGCTGTGCTGGAGGACTTGTAGCACCAATTCAACACATCATTCACTAAAGAGAAAGAGAATATATTCTCAAAAATTCTTAAAATGGTGCAGACATCCTTTTTTTTTAACACAAACTCCAGGCCAGACTTTATTCAATATCTAATAGTGCAACTCTCCTTCATCATGTGGTTGATCTGCTCCAGAGAGCATTCCCGATGCTGCTGCTGAACGGATGCAGCGATACAGACACTGGTCCAGTTATTCGTCTGATTTGTAGTGTACATTGAGTATTGTGTACATACTCTGATGAACAGCAGACCTGAAATGACAACAATCTTTCATGATTATTGATTGCAATCAAGAAGAAACAGGAAACATCAAGAGGAGGAAGTACAACATGTTCCAACAAGCCAAAGAAGTAACCTGATTAAACATCTGTAAAGCATTTCAACTTAAAGGTATTCATGAGCGAGTGAGCTGAGCAACTGTCTCACGTAAGAGAGAGCACTTCGGTTCAGCCAGCACTGAGACACCTGCATTCCTTCCACTGAGATCTACACAAACTTTACTCTGCATGAAGACTTTAGTGCTAACAGCAGAAATTAGCCACTAGCATGAAGCTCAGGGACATGTGAGCTACATCAGGTCTAAGATGACTTAAAGGCTAGATCAGATCTTCAGGCTTGTGGTGCATGAGGGCATGATCAAGTTTTCAACCTCAGGACTAGATCAGATCTTCAACCTCTGGATACATCAGGGATATAATAGATCAGATCCTCACGGCAGATGAGAGCTAGATCAGATTTTCAACCTCAGGGCATTTGAGTGTGAAATCAGATCCTCAGTGTACATTTGGACCAGACTTTCAACCCCGTGATGCATGAGAGATTGACTTCAGGGATAGATCGGATCTTCAGACACATGAAAGAGAGATCAGAGGTTTATCATCAGGACACTTGAACATTAGCTCAGATTTTCAACTACAGGACACCTGAAGGCTAAATCAGATCATTAAACTCAACACACTTGAGGTTTAGATCAGATCCTAACCATCAAGGTACCTTTGAGCTAGATCAGATCATCAACCTGAGGACACTCAAGGGTTAGATCAGATCTTCAGATGGATCTTCTGCTCCATTGTGCAGCTCAGTTCTGTTTTTGGCTGAATGGAAAAAAACGAATGCAGTATTGCATGGATAGATATTTAATTACGTTAATTAGCAGGAATTGATGACTTCATTTGCATTGCTAAAAATTAAGAGAAAAATCTAAATGAATTCTGACTGTAAGTGAAGTAAGACCTTATTCACAGTATTCACATCATGTTTGTAACCTGGACAAGAAAAGTCACCAGTCATTTGGAAAAAAAATTTGAGTCTCAATCATTTTTAAAGGGCCAAAAAGTTTGAGAATTATTCAGAACACAAAACAAGAAAGTATAGACACAGGAGAGAGAAAGGCCTTGAGGTCTAAATTTACAAGAAAGACCTCACCCCGTGTGTGTGTGTGTGTGTGTGTGTGTGAGACAGAGAGAGAGAGCGAGAGAGAAAGTGAATAGAACAGTAATCCCTCGCTCTACAGCTCAATAAACGTGGAGTAAATGAAACCATGTCCTGCTGTGGGAGAAGCTCGGCCATGAGCCTGTAGAGGTACAACTGAGGAACCGGTGTCCCATCTCTCATTCCCACACAAGTCTCGTACACAAGTCCCCCAGCAAATCAACTACAACAGCAACAAACCGAAAAGACGAGAAGAAAGCAGAGTAGAGACGTGAATAACGTGCAAAACAGACATCCTGATGGCTTCACCATTAGCTTGGCTAATTTCATATATTAGGTCATGTAATGGAAGCAGATGTTATACTGAAAGAGCAGCAGTTTTTTTTTTTAAACCAATCAGATTAAAAAACAAGCACAGCCTCATTTTTCCCAGGAAAAAGTAACATAATGGTGATAAACAATCCGACCTGACGGGGGGAATCAATAAGAGCCCGGCGTTATGTCAGACGCTAGCCGTTAGTTTTTTTTATCTTGCTCGTGTGCTTCTGATACGTCTTCAGAGTTTTGTCTGAGGGTTAACGTTTACTTCATGAGCACTGAAACAACGTCCACTTCATATCCTCACACACATCATTCTGAGGCTCTGTGCTCTGTTCCTCCTGAGATGGAGCTACAGTCAGAGGAAGAAGAACACGCTAACATCTTCAAATGAGCTGCGGTTATTTATTTATCCACTGTCATTTCCATGTGTGTTTTTTTTGGCTTATGGTTTACATTCGTGTCGCCGTGCGCTATAAAACCTGACGTCCTCTTATACAAATCACTCGGGATAATAACAATAAATCATTTTCATTTATACTGTAACCAAGTAATAAATGAGTCAGCTGTTCTAGTGAAGTCTTCATTCTTATTGGTCAGAAGGTTTTATCTCTGTTCTGTCCTTTCTAGAACTGATCACTCGCAGGAAGCGAGAGAAGGGAAGCAGAGAAGAGGAAGAAAGTGAAAGAGAGAGAGCAGGAGAGGTCGAGACATGAGAAAGAAGCATGGACATGAAACGTGAGGTTAGACAAGGAAAAGTGTGAGAAATAAAGCGAGAGATAACCAGGAGGGCAGAGAAAGTGTGATATCCAGGGGGTATGAGAGAGAGAGAGAGGGACAGAGAGAGAGAGAGGGAGGGAGAGAGGGAGGGAGGGGGGTGACAGGTAGAGAGAAATTGTAAAGAAGAGCAAAAAGAAAAGGATATTAGAAATGCAGAGAACGAGTGGGAGAGACATAGAGAAGGAGAGAGGGAACGACAGAAAGAGGCAGAGAGTGAGAGACTGCAAGAAACAAAGAATGAATGTAAAGGAAGGGAAAGGGAAGAAGAGAGAGATGGAGAAGGAGAGATCGAGATCAGCAGACTGACAGAGAGAGATTAAGAGAGGATGTGAAAGAATGGAGAAGAGAATGAGACCAAGAGAAAAAAGAAATGATGAGGGCAAAGAGTGTGGGAAAGAGAGAGAGAGAGAGAGAGGGTTAGAGAGAGTGGGAGGTTAAGCAGAGAAGAGAAAGAGAGAACTTTTAATTATGAGGAAGCAGAAAAGGAAGGGAAAGAGGGGCTTTAAAGAACAATGACCTGGACTGAGGGAAGGAGGGAAAGAAAGAAAACTTGAAAGAATCAAAGAAGAAGAGAAAGAGAGGAAAATGGAAAGAAGCTAGAGATGGAGAGTGAGATAGAGAGAAGGTGTGAGAGAGGCAGCCAATGAAAAGAAGTGTGTGGAATAGAAAAAGAGCTGAAGGCTGAGAGAGAGAGAGAGAGAGAGAGAGATTGAGAGAGAGAGACTAACTGGGCTGGAGAGGAGAGGAGAGAAAAGAATGTAAATGTGAGGGAGGCAAAAAGAGAGGGGAAGAGGTGGAAATGAAAGAGAGACAGAGTGAAAGAGAGAGAAAACAGATAATGAGAGAGAGAGAAGCAAACAGGAAGCCTTTAAATAAATAATCGGTGGAGAGAGAGAGAGAGAGAGATTAGTGAGATGAAATACTTTATTATTTTATTTATTTATTATTTAATGAATTATAAGACAGGAATGTCAGGATCAGCTCTTAAACGCAGCATGGTGAAAAAGAGAGAAATAGCAGACGGAAAACTGGATTAAATCCCGCTGTAGGTAAAAGGTTTCTCGCTCCGTTCCTGGCTCCGGCTCTTAGCTCAGCCTCCTCACACATGCACAATGTCACAGCAGAAGTTAGAATAAACCTCGCCGTAAAGAGGTCCTGCGGCGTACAGAGCGCGGCGAGCTGCCAGGAGCTCATGCTCTCCGACGTGCACTGTGCAGCCTCGCTGTTCCACACACTGATCTCATCTCATCCTGTCTGATCTGCTCTCTGAAGCTACGCTGAGCTTTCATGTTTAAAGGAGCAGAAAAATATCTCCGTCTGTAGTTTATCCCAGATGCTCTTAGAAAAAGAATTGACTGCTTATATTTAAAGGTCTGACTGAAGGAAGTGTTACGTAATAAAACGTGTAATGAAACGAGAAACAAGAGGAATAATCGCTGTATTTTAGAGGTGAGACATTTTGGGCGTGGTTTAATATTCTAATTGCTTCACTAAATTATTTCCTCAACAAGTTTTAATTCGATATTCGTGTTTTTCCCCCATTTTTTTCCTTATTATTGGATTAAAAATAAAATAGCAAAAACACTTTCTGTTTAAAACACTAGCATATGAATCAAGACACTTTGACCTTTGTGACATAATCTCTCACAGCATGAGAATATCATGTCAGAATAAGTGGCTGCTGCAGTTCAGACTCTTTTAATGTTCACACGAAAACACGCGGATGCTACACGTGTAATGCTAATGCAATCAGAACACGTGCACGCTTCTCCACAGAGTATCGTGTCACAGATAAGCTCACGTTTCCTCAGAGACACGTGAAGCCGTCACCGGAGCGGCATTTCTCACCCGCAGACAGGAGTGCGTTAGCGGAGGTGAAGGGGGGGGGGATGAGGGGGTAATTAGGCAGAGGCTATGTCCCATATGGCCTTATTAGCCCCTGTGCGCACACACGACTATAAGCACTCGATTTATCGAAGCGTGACACTAAGAGGACACTAACAGCTCCTCTGAGAATCCCTAGCGCACCTCAGCGGAGGTTAAGTCACAACGACAGGCTTTTAAAATTTCATGGAAAGGAATTTCATGGAATTTCAGGAAGGAAGGCTGAAGAGATCGGACACACAGCCTGAGGGAACAGCTTCAGCACGGACCGAGTCTTTCTTAGAAACTTTTTGGTCTGTGACTGCGACTGTGACTAATCAGTAAGGAGATGATCTTAAACAGCACTTTATGAAGGGAAGCTAAAAGAAATGATGTGGATTTGAAGAGGTGTCGGGATTTCTGTTGCCTTCTTGTCCTCTCGAAATACCGTGTGAGCTACACAGTGTGTTTATAGATGCATGCGAACATGAAAAAGATGAACAAATGAACTCAAATGAGCAGTTCTCATGAGAGAGTGTGATGAGAAAGCAGACCAATCCAACAAACCTTCTCAGAAACTGATGCTACAGAGAGAAACACAGCCACAATAAGCTCAAAGTTCTGTTGACTGACCATCTTGATGGATGATGAGCAGAAGCCCAGAACGTAAACAAGTGACCAGTGAGAGGACGGTTTACTCACATGTCTCGGATCAAAGTTTCAGAACACTGAACAGATCTGAAAACATCTTCAGTCATGTTCTTAATGACCATAACGTTAAAACTGTGACATGTTCTGAGACTTTTCTGATCAACACGTTGTATGTGGCTCAACGTTGGGGAATATAGCGGCTTAGTGGTTCAGGTTGCGGTCTAGTGATCAGCAGGCTGTGACTGCTAGGATCCTGAGCCCTCAAATTTTCTTCACCATTCTGTGTAAACTTTAGAGACGGCTGTGTGAAAATCCGCCTTTTCTGAAAAACTCAAACCAGCGTCTGGTGTCAACTCTTAAAGTCACAGAGATCAGAATTGTTCCTCATTCTGATGTTTTGATTCTCTGCGTGATTTCATGCATTGTGCTACAGCCACACGATTGGAAAATTACGTATGCATATGCAAATTTTTTCTACATTTCTAATTAGGGGAAAAAAGCAGTTTCATTTTTTTCTTCAAACACGTTATCACTAAAGCTTTCGGTCACTTCACAGTCATGTTTCTCTCTCATCCACTCGCATGAAGATTTTCTTCTTTGTTCATTCGAGCGCCTTTGTTCTCCTCACGCTCTGTGTTCTGATGGAAAATCTCTGGAGTTCAGAGTTCAGACATGAGGCAGTAAGCAAGGTCACATCCCTCTCTTTGTTTACACAGCAGCGTGACCACGAGGGGCCAAAGTCGCCCTGACATCCAGCGCTCGCTTTCTGATGACGCAAACCGGCGCGGACGAGCTCTCATGGAAACTCGATTTGGTGAAACGAGCAGCCGTGCTTGTTGACAGCAGCAGCTAAAAAGCTAATTGGACACGTTTTATGTTGAGGAACAGCAGTGATTTATATCATTCAGTGTGAAATCAGGAACAACATAAAAACCTTCCAGTCACGCTGCAGGTGAAGACGATTCTAACAGAATATAGATTTCTTTATGGACATGCTTATGGGTTATTATTGTTTTTATTGAAAATGGGTAAAGAAGGAAAGGTGTAATTTATTGATTTAATTATGTGTTAAAGGTCTTTTATTCCTTTTTGTTTTAAAATTATATGTAAAAAAAAAATCAAATTATTAATTGTTTACCCTATTTAAAAAAAAAATAATATTTGGATATATTTTTAGATATTTTAGGATTTTTTTATTTTTAAAAGTTTATTTATTTAATTCTAAAAGAAAAACACGCACGAACCACACAATGTACAAAGACGTTCTGCTTTTTCCGATTTGTTTTTTCTTGTCAGAAATAAATCAGTAAATACTTTAAGCAACATTCATATTTTTTTTCTCTCTATGACTCTTTTCAATTCATAACTCAGGTTTACTCACTGAGATAGTGCAGTCTTTATCCTAAATAAATACTAAAGCAGAACTTGTCTCATTGTGTTGTGGCTTTAATCAGAAAAAGTCAACACATTTTACCAGACTAATGGAAAATATTCACAGAAAAGCATAACTCTGACCGGAATAATTCGGACGGAATGGCGTCTGTGAATTAAATGATTTTGTGTAAAATTCTGCATTCTACTTAACATTAAACAGAGTCCAGTTTATACTGTAGCAGATACATTCAGCTGCTCTGAGACGGAGCATTTAGTATTTAATGATCTTTAATACAAATGGTTTTAACACCATGACGATGTGGGTGTAGCTGAGCACGTTGTCAGCTTCGTTCTGACGGAGTCTTTGTGTTAAAGCAGGACTGAAAGAGCGCTCCGAGTGCTGCACCTGTGATCTAAAGCTTTCAGGTTTCCTCGTTGAGGGACAGCAGGACTAGAGCACCACTTAACACCCAACAAACACCACTTCATCCTGGCACACTTACAAATGGTCTCAGAGCAAACAGCAAACCAGTGCGCTGGCAGGAAAACAGGGAAAGCACTGATTTGGCCCTGTGTGTGTGTGTGTGTGTGTGTGTGTGTGTGTGTGTGTGTGTGTGTGTGTGTGTGTGATACAGCCTGGGAAAACACTAGGCATGGTCATATGTTGACATTTTGTTATTTCTGAAAATGTCTGTTGTATGTATCTCTATATCTCTCTTCTAGAACTTTCCTGGTTACACAATTCTACTTTATTCTGATTATTCTGATTTCTAAAAAGGAAATGGTTTATAATCACACGCTCTGGTGTCACACAGATGAGGATGAAGTTCCTGTTTGAGTCATTCAAGGTTTTTTCCTCATATCAACCCATTTATTTATATATCTGTAAAAATTCTGCTTTGTAGCAATGTCCATTGTTCAAAATACCATACAATAAAATTGAAGTTTCTAATGCATTTTCAAGTTTCTATGCAAGTGTTTGTCCAAAAGCAGCTCAAATTTGATCTGAACACTAAAATTCTGTGTACGGTTATCAACAGGTGGAAAAAACACACGTTTTAGATCAGACTCCTAGAAAATCATTTCGTTATACTGAGTGAAAATGTCAAATAAGTCCATTTCCATTCAACCAGTGGGAAAAGGGTTGAAGATAATTTGTGCAATAAAACGCATTAATGTAATTATTTAACAGTTATGGTTTATAGTGAGGAATCATTTTAGTCATTTGGAGGACTTTTGAGAATAATAATATTTCCTGGAGTAAATGTGAGTGGTGCTTGCCATGGCAAAACGTCTCCATGAGCAGACAGACAGGGTGCCAATACTTTTGGAGCCAGCGGTCAATAAGGGTGCCAAAACTTTTGGATGTAATTGGTCATTACCTAAGAGGAAATTCGTACCAGTTGTTTAACTTCCACTAACAATAATAGCTTTAGTGCACTGACACTGGACCATGTCAGCAATGTGAATATAACACATTATTACATCATCACATCAAACTCATCACTGATTGGTCCTTAGTGGATTTCTTTCATCTTTTTGTCAATATGTCATTTTGCACATCTCTACAATAAAGCCCATGTGCACACTCGGCGTCCCTGACAGCTGACACGCTCATAATCCAGATCCAAGGTCAGAAACCTGACAAGATTGTTATTGACGAATCCGTAATTATTGTTCGAACGGACAGAGAGGACTCGAGATACAAGAGAATACACGAGGACTCACAAGAGGAGTCACAAGAAAACCTCACAAACCAGAGTCTCACAAACCAGGTTTCTGTCTGTCGTTAAAGCTTGTGAGTGTTTGTGTGTATGTGTGTGTGTGTGTGTGCGTGTGTGTGCTTGTGCCTGTGTGTGTGTGTGTGCGTGTGTGTGCATGTGTGTCTGTGCATGTGTCTGTACATGTGTGTCTGTGTGTGTGTGTGTGTGTGTGTGCTTGTGCCTGTGTGTGTGTGTGCTTGTGCGTGCGCACGTGTGTGTCTGTGCGTGTGTTTGTGTGCATGTTTGTACATTTTCTTATTTAGCTCCCAAACTCTGGACCAGTCTTCCTGATAGTGTTCGGGGCTCAGACACAGTCTGTCAGTTTAAATGTAGATTAAAGACACATCTATTTAGT
>JAOTRN010000029.1:2005125-2010125 GCA_028566695.1 Bagroides melapterus
TTATGCTTATGTTCTGTAAAGCTGCTTTGAGACAATGTCCATTGTTAAAAGCGCTATACAAATAAAATTGAATTGAAATTGAATTGAATGTGTGTCTGTGCTTGTGTGTGCGCGTGTGTGCGCGCGCGCGTGTGTGTGTGTGTATCTTTCACACTGGTTTGTATACTTGTTACATGAACAGATCACACTCACTCTACATCATAATAAACTCACGTAATAATCAGCTAATATCACGTCCAGCTCCATCACTGATTCAGGAACCAGCACACTCCAAATCCTAATCTCAATCCGGTCCGGATGTTACAGCTCTCCTCAGCTGCTTCCTGTTCCTTTTCCTGTCTATTTTATTTGTTCCTGTGGTGTCTCTTTTTTTTTCTTCCTTGACTCACGTTTCCCGATGCTGTCTCCTTTACTCGACTCTATCTGACACATCCTCTGTGTCCTCCTGACTCTAACTTTATAATGTATTGAATATGAAAAACCGTGTGATGGAAGTCAGTGAACGTCCCGATCGTTCGAACACGTCTTCACGTCCCTTCGTATCGACTCAGCGATTTTTGCTTACAGGAAACTTTTTGACATTTGACATCACAGGCTGTTAGTGACCAGTTTAATGCTCTCCAACTTTTCCATTAAGGCTGCGAACGTGACATCTCGCTTGTGCTCTCGCTTGTGAAGGGAAATATGTCAAATCTGGGTGAAATTCAAGTTTATGTTGAAAACCAGACAAACAAATAAATAAAAAAAAAAGAATGTTACGTCTAGTGAATGATCAGGAAGAATGAAGAAATTCTGCGTTAGTGAATGTTTGGATGTAGAAAATCCTCTGGACTAAATGCAGCAGTGAAGCCGTGTAGAAAGCGGGTCTATAAATGAAGTGCGAGTGATAACAGACACGGCACTGATGACAGACGGCATGTGACCTGCTTCTGGTGGGAGGATGTTCGAGCCACGTCGCTCGCACACAAATAACGTCCAGGTGTTCGTATTGATTTCACACGCTGAGCTTTTTCACCGAGTCCGATGCTGCGGCGTCGGGCGGCTCGGCCCAAAAAAAAAAAATCCTCCAGCGCTATTGATCTGAAGGGACCGCGTTCAGCATCCCAACAGTGGAAGTAGAATAGTGACAAAATCCCTCAAAGCAAAATAACATACTGAATCACGTGAAATGAAAAAAATCCTTATAGCATTTGCAACGCTTGAAATTTTCGTGGTTGTATATTTCAAATGAAAATAGAATTAAAGCATTTAAAATTCAATGAAAAAAATATTTACCTTACTAAATTGCTGTTTGAAAATATACTCGATTGTTAAAAATACAATCTTTATTATTTATTAACCTCACAAATTCAGGTTGAAAAATATTCAGGTTGAAAAAAATCAGGTAGAATAAATTCATTTGGAAAAAAAAATATTTTCAAACAGCAATATAGTAAAGTGAGAATTTTTGCATTGAATTTTATATAAATTTGAAATATACAACCACAAATAATTTTTAATTGTATAACCCTAACCCATAAATTGCAGTGTCAAAGATTTTTGTCACTACTATACATCCATATTAACAGCAACACACACACACACACACACACACACACACACACACACACACACCACTTCACTGAACTCACCCTGTGTACAAGTTAAACGGATTTACAATTTTATTTACATGCGTATTTTTTCTTTCTTTTTATTATTTTGCTTATTATTTGCACTCCGTCTGTCTCTTCTGCGTATGTTTAGTGTTGAACGTGTGAAGCAAAACGCAGCTGAATTCTCAATTCTGATTGGTCGGAAGGAAAATAATAAAAAAAATCACAAACATTTAGATAAACTCGCTCGTTCTTATACCTTACGGTTTCTATAGCAACCACCATCACAGGGAAACACTTCACCAAAACACTTCACTAAAACACATTCACGAGCTGTTGTGTGTGTGTGTGTGTGTGTGTGTGTGTTTTATATATATATTTTTGCATTATTAACTTCAAGAGAACATCTGTTTTAGCTGAAAGGATTTAAGCGTGGAAATTATACCCTGGAACGAGGTTAATCTCTAAAGGTCAAACTGTGGAGCATGATGTTGTGTAATAAAGCCGCATTCACACCGACGTACAAATCACTCGACGCTGAATTTTTTTTAGTTTGCTGCCGGTTGTTGTGGTTTCACTGTAGAAGGACCGAGCTGGAACGATATCCAGAAAAACGTATGATGGGAAAAATACTCTCAAATTTAATGCAAATGATTTCCTGCTAAAAAAATAAAAATAATAATTCCGGAGAGAAACTCTTGTGTATAAAGTGAATCAGGATATAACGTGATATGATCTAGTCCGTAAGCGAATATTATTTGTCTGTATAAAAGATCAAGCTAGCAGGAGGGTTTCAGCATGTGAGCGCAGTCATCTGTATAAAACGAAAAGATTTTTTTTTTTTCTCCAGGCGTATTTTCGAAAGTTAATGATTCCTATCGCACACGTGAAAGTCCACCGGTCTCTTTGCAGCAGGGCGGTGTTGGATTGCTGCACTTTCTGTTCCATGGTCCTGAACTCAGTGGAATTTTTTTAATGGGTTTTTGATTACATGCCTGCAATCTGAATGAAGTTCAAGACTGAGATATTTTCATGTTTGTCTCTCCGACATCAACTCCAGCAGTCGTACATCACTTACATTTGTTTGAGCGTTAAACGTCGTCGCCCCGAACAGGAAAACTGATCTACCGCAGCCTCGTGGTGCCTACAAAACTCTAACTTATCAGTTATTCAGAGGAATCCAGAGAGAGAGCTCAGGGAATCTTTATCCTTACTGGTTACAGAGAATCCAGAAGACAATGATACAATCCTCCTGGCTTGTTGTCGAGAGAACCGGACTGATGATCACTTCTGGGTCAGTCTGAGAACGTACGCTATCCCTGCAGCACGCTCAGGGACCTCAGCATCAACACACTGACACCTTCAGGAAGGTTCATGACCCTCGACCGGTCCCTTGTGTTCTCTCTCTATGTTTAATGGTATATCTGTGCTTGCCTTCAACACCAACTATACACCAGCTCCCTCTTACCTCAAAGTTCTTCTCTTTCCTCACACCGTACCTCGCACCATCAGATCTACCAGCACCGCTCGACTGGTCCCACCATCTCTCAGGGTAAGAGGTAGAGATACAACACGACTCTTTTCTGTTGAAGACGGTGGAATGAACTTCCTCTGTTGAAGACCAACATCTTTATGAAATACCTGAACTAGCACTTTCTACCTGTTTGTGTGTTTATTTAATAATAAAATAAAATCTTGGAACAGAGTTTTAGGCTCATGGTATCTTAAGTCTGTGACCTATTGAACCAGAGTTCATGTATTGGATGATAGAGATTTAAAAGCACTTTTGTACGTCGCTCTGGATAATGACGTCTGACGAATGCTGTAAATGTAAATGTAAATATCGCTTTGAATTACAGACAAGTAAATGGAAATTTCTGTCCAGGTTGCCAGATCACACATCATTTATTAAACAAAAAGTGAAATGAGACAGAAGCGGAACTTTGTGACGAATTGATATCAATTCATTTCAATTTAATTCAGTCAAAGATGCTCTGTGATGTAGGTGGAAGTTTTTAACCTGCATGTGGACTGCGAACGGTCCACTCTGGCAACCCTGAATTCTACGTAACCTCCTCGTCCTTTAGGTGTGTTTGTAGATTTATATTTATACACAGATCTATGTTCATCTCACAAAACTGCAGCGTCTCTGATTACTTCATCGAGTCTTGTATTAGTTACGGCTGATTTTATCTATCTATCTTGTCCACACCTGCTTATGACTACCAGGGTCACAGGGATCAGCTGGGGCCTATCCCAGCCATCTACGGGCGAAGGCAGGGTACACCCTGGACAGGTCACAAGTCCATCACAGGGCCACATTCACACACACATTCACTCTCACACTCACACCTATGGGCAATTTAGACATGCCAATCAACCTACAATACATGTCTTTGGACCGGAGGAGGAAACCAGAGTACCCTGAGGAAACCCCCGAGGCACGGGGAGAACATGTAAACTCCACACAGACACACACACACACACACATGGCAGGGGTGGGAATCAAACCCCCAACCATGGAGTTGTGAGGAAAAACGTGCTAATCACCAAGCCACCGTGTCCCCAGTTGGTTTTATAATTGTTCAAATATAATATACAATATAAAAAATCCATAATACCAATATTACTGTTAAATATCGTCTGAGACCAGACGTGTGTAGAGATCAGCCAGAACTCCACCGTCTTTATCCCTCTACACAACCTGGGAGGTAAAAGAGTAAGGGAAGTGAGGAAAGAAAGAGTGCAAGAAGGTTCCATGAATAAGCAATGAAACGTAGCTGTGGAGTTGTGTTCGGATGGAAACGTCTGAGTCAGACGTGACAAAAGTGATCTGACTCACAGAGTGACAGGAGAAGCTCCTGAAATAACCCACCTACTGTACAGGTTATACAACCTGCTCACACAGAGAACCATTTCTAGGACAGTATTCTCTTTGGTTGAATCGCAGAGAAAAAAAATAAAAGAGACTCTGAGGTGGTTTTCACACTCGGCACGTTGGGATCGTTTTCCCGGCGTTCCTGCGGCGCTGCACTGGTTTTCACGCTCACTCACTTATGCTGTTGTCACGCGACGCTTTTCGTTCCATTCGTTTCCGTTCACAAGCATGCGGATCAGACCGGAAACACAAATTCGGGCAGAAGGTTTTACAGTCGCGTCACGTGAATACGTGCAACCAGTAGAAGATCGATACGTCATGGCCTGATCAAAAATGAATAATTAATAGACATCTATTTAAGTGTATTTTTATTTATCCCCAATGAACAAGTGTGAGGTGACTGTGATGAGGAAAATCTCCTTTAGATGGAAAAAGAACCTTGAGAGGAACCAGGCTCTAAAGAGAACCTCATCCTCACTGGACACTGACACTGGAGCGTGTGAATTATAATTATACAGATGTGTTGATTT
>JAOTRN010000029.1:2015125-2030728 GCA_028566695.1 Bagroides melapterus
TGATTAATATCATGTATTAATATTATATCACTAAATTAATATTAAATTGTCCCTCCAGGAGTTTTTCATTTATATTATTCTTTGCAAAATGTTTTGCTCAACGTTTTGGCTCAATTTAAAAATGTTCGATGCTTTTTTTTGTTGTGAACTTCATGAATTTGTGAAATCACTAGCTCAGGAGTCTTCATCTTTTTACTCCTAGCAGTGAAGACACGATGCGTGACTGGAATGAGTGCGTGTTGTGTCACGTCACACGATGCGTCTCCTCAAATCTGCAGCTATTTTGGAAAAGCGTAAGATCTTTCGTTCATTTCGCCGATCGCAACATGCTAACACTCGATACATCGCACGAACGACTGAAGTGACTGAATCGTGTCGGTGACGTAATAACACATCAAACGTAAAGTTTATCGACACCAGACTCATGATCTGAAACATGACAAATTCTTTAACATCGCTGCTTTAATTCACTTCAAATGATAAAAAATTTCACTCAAATTTCACTTAACACAAAGTGGCACAATGCGTTTTTTTATATGATTTTAAATTTAAAATGATTAGATTTGATTAGATTAGATTAGATTAGATTAGATTAGATTAGATTAGATTAGATTAGAGCAGTGATTTTTACAGCGCAGTACACATGTGCAGTAAACCAGTGACTCAAAACACAGATGGAGCTACTGCACTCGTCTACAGTTATGTAACAGTATAATATAATAAAATAATAAACTGACTTATTGCTCCTCAGTCTCAGAATCATGATCTCAATGATCTTTTCTAACGCAAAAAAAAAATCTCATTTCTGTTTTCCGAGAAGAATCCCACAGTAATTTATTACATAAATGTGCACTTATTATATTGTCCTAACACCCCCAGCCCTTCAGTGACATTAATAGATGTTTAATAAACGCTGTTGTGAGAAGCCTCGTGGGGAAATAAACCCTGATAATCCGACTCTGACTCTGACAAATGGCATCTCTATGAGCTCTTTAACCTCAGTGAAAATTCACACAGACTTAACGAGCCGTCTGTTCACCAAATTCCTTCAGTACACTGTTAGGAAAAGGTTTCGTTGTGGTTCTATAGAGAACACGACACTTTACGGCAAGAAAGGTTTTATAATGACCACAAAGAAGCCTTTTGACTCAAAGAGTTTGTTTGATGCTTTGATTTATATTATTTTGCTGAATTTTCCAATAATTTTTTTATTTTGCCTGCTTGATGTTGATGATCTTTAATGCTGATGTGAATTTTTGGTTCTTGTTTTAATGCCAGTTTTTATATTAAAGGACTAAAAATCTTATTCCTGAACGTTAATTTAATTCTTGTAGTTCATCCGATTCTTTAATTCTTACACTATTCACTGTTAAAGAATTAAATTGGACATTGAATTATTTCTGTTATTTGAGTGATATTTGCCTCATACTCTATTGATGCAAATATCACTCTATTTATTCCTCTAATTGGAATTTAAGCTCTCAGTAATATAAAATACTTTCTCCAAATTTCCATAATATTTTCAGTCAGGAACAAAACACCAATATAAAAATGAAACCTGTGACGATGAATGAACCCAGAAAAGGTTCTAGATCTTGTTCCAAAGGTTCCAAATATCTTGACAGATCCCTTTAAGGTTCCAGACAGAAACTTTTTTGTTTCAAGAATCTTGTTTGTCTTCATTTGTACTTGTCCAACACCCCGAACAAACCCACTGACCCTCGTCATCATATCAACTTCGATCTCATCAGCCGATACCGAACTAAACCACTGACTCCACATTTAATCCACTTACAGTAACATCTCGCTCGCAAGGAATCACCGAATCACCACAAGGATTTTCACCAGCGTTCAAACTCAGCGGCTTTTGTGCTTTCACGTGTTCAGTGAAAATGATTCTCACATAGCAGATGTCTGATTAAACTTCCTATTCTACTATTAGTTTATAATGAAATGTTGACTTTTACTGTGTGATCAGACTGGAAGCGATCTGATCCAAATGATCTAATAAAACATGGCTACAAATGTGCAACGTGAACTGCATTAGACTCCCCTGAGTCAAACGAATAACCAGTTTAATTAACACTTACAAGAGTTTCATTGGTCTCACTGGTACAGTGTTTATGAAGCTCGTAGGAAGTGTTCATGTGATCGAGCAGCTACAAACTCGCATCATTACTTCAAAAACGTCAGAAATATCAAGTCCAAAAAATGCTCTAATGCACTAATTAAATATTCGGCACATCATTTGTACCTCATTTAATAATTAAGATTCGGTACTATAACAATGCTTTCAATCAAAGTTACTTTCAATAGGTTGTTGCTTCTTGTTGTTTTTCAATTATTGAGCCTCAGAAACTTATTTGATTATAAAACACTGGCACTGGCACTGATAAAATACTCAACATCGGACTTGAGTGGGAAAACAATGAATTTGATCTGATCCTATTAAGAAATCTAAAAGATTGGAAGTGGGCTTGGAAAGCAATGTATCTGGGTCTTTTTTTTGTAATGGTAAAAAAGAATCTGATTTTTATGTGAAACCTTGTTTTTTGTAAACCACGTTTTTAGCTGTGTATTTTTTCTGTTTTTGCTTCAGTTTAAAATAAAAATTAAAGCCAAATTTTGCCATCTTGTGATATTAATTATGTCTAAACTTAAGTTTGAAAACTTCTGTATAAAAACTCTCTGATAACAAAGAAACGCCTTAATTCAATGTAGAAAGAAGCTTTAAGATGAACAAATCAGTGATAAACTCCAGCTATGATGACACAAGTGATACTGCACACGTTCTTCTACCTTTCTATCCAACATTTGGTCCATCAGTCATTGGATGTTTCTGACATTCACATCAATTTTTACACATTAACAGAAATTACACTCAATCTTTTATAAACATTGCCTTTTATGAAATGAAGCAACCTTTATTTCAACAGTAAAACCCTGGGAAATTATTTGCAAATAACAAACTTGTACAGTACATCTGGTAAATGTATCTAGAATTGAACTGCTTACATATTCTCAATAATAAAAATGTTATGAATGTTGACATGCTCATACAATTTCTTACTCATGATCTATTTAGGGTTTTCCATATTCCCATTCGAGGTAACTCTATGTTTAATGTAGAGTGGTATAAATAAAAAAGATTTAAGGTTTTTCATCAAAGCTTTAAATATGAACTACTGTGTATGCACCTTTCAAGGTGAAAGATACCATCTTATTGATGATACCAGAGATTTATACAGTTTATTATTTAATTGTCTTTTATTTGATCTTACAGATTCTGTCTCATCATCAATAACAACAAAAAAGGAGGTTTGTAAATATAACGCATGCAAATTATTGAAATTTTACCTCAGTATATTACTTTGTATGAAACAGTAGTAACTGGCATGAAACAGTAATAATGGATGAAATCTACGCAAACAAATAGAAATTGTTGGGTCAATTTTATTGACTCGATTCTATGGGTTTGTTTTCACAGTGATAGTGATAAACAAATTATGTGAAGATGTTAATAGTGAACATGTAGTGCATGTACTGAACCTTTCAAGCTTTTCTGAACTATAAATACTATTTTTTTATCTTTAAAGGTACACAAGATGAATCATTCATATTAAAAGGAAGTACAAGGTAAGGTTTTCCTCAGAGTGTATCGGATTGACTGAATTGGGGATAGTGTTTGTGTTTTACTGTAAATTATACATTTTTGCACGTTAGTGATTAATCCGAGCAGGTTGCCAACATAAACCCAGACAACGTGTAGAAATCCAGCACAAAAAATAAATCCAAAAGTCGTAAGAATTACACACAAACTTGGTACCTTTTTTTTCTTCCTTTGCCGTTTTCACACCGCGCGCGCGTCCCGAGTTCTCGCGTCGCAGCCGCTCATATTCCGAAAAACTTCATCGCCGCACTGAGCTCCTAATCCACGTCTCAGACCCGGTGCACGTTGCTTGTTGTTTTTTTCGTTCTTTTTGATGTTGATAATGGTGTTAATGAGGATTATGCTGTTTTTGTTTCGACTTTACACTTTGGATTTAAGCGTGGAGTCGGCGCGGAGATCTGTCTGACACACACACGCACGGCGCGCGCGCTCACACACACAAACACACACACACACATACACACATATACACCCCCCCAACTCTGTCTATCTCACACATTCACACAGACACACACCGGTGCGCACTGACGCGTTCAAAGCGAAGCGCGAGCGCGGAGGAAGGTCTATCTGGCTCCCTGTGACGTCACAGTTCCATCGCCCTAATATTCAATCAAACCAAACAGAAAGCGACGTGAGGCACGACAGCGCTCTGACTAATTTAGACACGCATTAAACACGCGCGATATGTTCTGTTTGCAGTGGATTACAACACACACACACACACACACACACACACACACACACACACACACATCTTTAATACACTCACCATAGCCATATGACTAGACCATAGCTGTTTCCTCCCACAGACCCTGTTCTCACTGGATGGTTTTTCTTTGCACACACTGAATAAACTCTAGTTTGTGTGTGAAAATCACAGAAAATCAGCAGCTTTTGGTATACTCAAACCAACCGGCCTCAGAAAAAGTATTTGACGTTATTTTGTCTTTCTGTCTGTTCTTACTTCCATTTCAACTTGCTAGTAACACCCTCAAGACTTGTTCTCAACTTTATCTTGACCATAGTCCTGGTCTTGGACATGACATTGTCTATTTTGCACAATGAAACAAAAATGATAAACTTGTCTAAACTGATAATCAGGTGTTCAGATACAGAATAGCTGATCTGGCTTGGGATGTAAAATTGCAATGCCTGGCTAGCCAATTATTTATATTATTATTATAATACGGCTGTCCGATTTCCCTTCCGATTTCCCCTCATATGAGCAGTTTTCAATGTTCTCACCATGCTCTGGGTGTCTTCTCCAGTTCCTCCACTTTCTTGTGTTGTAAGCTACCTGGCATCTTTAAACTGCCTGTAGTGTACCTCCGAACCCTGTTTAGGATAAGAGCTACAGAAAATCTAACATTTATTCATGAAGAAAAATCAAAGAGAAGTTTATTCAGCCTTTTTTTAAATTACTTTTTTTATTTTTTATTTTATTACTTACTTACTTTTACATCTTTTAATCTTGAAATACTCTTGATGCCACCTTTCTACATAAGATCAGATTCCTTCTTTCTAAAAATAAATGCTTAAAGATAGAAACTTGAATCTGCCCAGCCTTTTTCATGAACGTAATGACTAGATGTCTGGAAATCTTGGAAAGAGTGAAAAGAAAATGGACCAAATATTCAGGATATTTTCACTTGATCTCATTTATGCAGACGATTAAGCAAACGAGCAAACATACTGTACAGCACGTGTAATTGACTATATTATTATGATGTTTTCCAAATTAGACAAAAGCTAAACCTTTTGAAACTGCTGACATCTGGACCAAAGTGTCCTCATATTTATTACATCCATGTCTACAAGGTCTACATGCACAACTTATCAGCTCCTATCTCTCCTATCTCTCTGTGAAAAGGGAGCTCCGGTAGTGTGTGAGGTGCTGATATGAGTGTATCAGGTACAGAAGTGCCGTTGTTAAGGTTTTTAAACACTTCAGTATCACTAAGCTGAGTTCTCCAGAAACTGCAAGAGCGCAATTAACACACGCTGTGCATGAAAAAAAAAGTTTAAGTGCCTAAATAAACACCTTAAAGATGACCAACAAGGTAGGAGTGCTCTTAGAAACACACACACACACACACTCACTCTCTCTCTCTCTCTCTCTCTCTCTCTCTCCCTCACACACACAAAACCAAACAAAAAAATATGTTAGCCTCACTGCTGTGCTGTGAATGAAACACCACCCGAGTAATATCTGCTCCGCAGTGGTCCATTTCCACAGATGAGTAAGACAGACGCGTCTGACAGACGGACTACAGTCAGTAACTGACCTACTGTGCGAGTGAGTGAGAATGTGTTGTATAAGAAGTTATACAGCATAAGAAACAGTGCTTGTAGTCGATCTGGTACATTAAGATCTGAGGATGACAAAAATGCGCTTTAAAAAAGTTCACTGAAGAAAGGAAACAGAAGATCCAGACTGACAAAAGTCTCCATGTCCTTGTTAAGATGGGAATTAAGTGTGCACACCCTTAAATTATTACTTTATAGAAGGACATTTTGTTTTTAATACACCATTCAGTCTTGTGTGTGTGTGTGTGTGTGTGTGTGTGTGTGTGTGCTGCATCGTAGCTTGTCAGTATTTTCCCACTCTTTCTTGCAACAACATATTGGTTCCATTACTGGACAGTGGTGGAGCAAGTAGTTAAGGCTCTGTGTTGTTGAACAGGTGAACAGGGTTCAAGCCCGGGTTCTGCCAACTTGCCACTGTCAGGCCCTTGATCAATTCCTTTAACCCTTTCTGCTCCAGGGGTATCATGGCCGACCCTTTGTTCCGACCCCAACGTGGAAAGATGGGATATTTGAAGAAAGCCTTTCACTGCTGTAATGTAGCTGTGATATAATAAAGGATTCTGTTCTAAACAGCTGTGCACAGCCTGCATCAATCACCACACAGATCTTTTTAGATCATTTAATCTGACCAAGAAGTAGGCATTAAAACCTTGAATAGAAATGTTTTGTCGCTCTGGTTGGAAAACATCCGGGTTCCTTTTTGAAATCTATATTGGCTCTCATCTTAGACCAAAATGTTCCAGTGTCATTTTGTAGCAACGGTCGATTTCCTCCAGCACAGTGCTGCTGTAAGAAAAATAATCACCAGCAAGATGTTTGAACATATCTCTCTAATAATGATATTACAAACCTAATCAGTGCTTAGCCTTAATTATTATAATTTATTGGATACTCGAGTCGTCAAAGTGTGGCTGCTGCCTCTGTTCTTAATCAGGCCTCAGCAGGAAGTAGCTTCATCCTGGAGAGCCCGAATAACATCTCCGTAAAAAAAACGTGAGGCTGTGAGATCTAAGCTCTCTACCAGACATGTCATATAGATTAAATACGTTGCCACTGCAATTTTGTTTTAAGGCAAATACCAGACGTTATTGTTATGCTTTCAGGTATACATACTGCTGTAGATGGCATAAGTGTTTTCATGATTTGTTGCGTACTTGATGGTACGACTATTCTGCACAAAGGTTAGGGCAAAGAAGATATAACACAGTGCTGCTGAAAAAGTCTTGATGAATTTATTCCAACAGCAGCTCTGACAGTGGCACGGCTACAAATCACAGGCTTATATGTTAAAGTTTCTATAGCAACCGCTCATTCCCAGGAGCTTAATCTAAGGCGAACAGATGAAAAACATGTAACGTGTAATATGGAGTCAATTAATATGATAAAAGTGTATTAATATCTGTTTATATTCTCCACTGGCAGTTTTTCAGTACGGTTAAATGTTGGGGTCGAGTAACTTTTTCTAGACGCTGCAACAGAAGTGTTGACAGGAGATGACATGTTTTGCTTCACAACATTAAATCGAATGAACTAATTAACTGTAATCAGTTCAAAGGGAGATCTATAGATCTATCGTTGTTTATTTGTGGTGTAAGAGGAATAAAACACTACAACAGGAAAATCATCAACTTCAGGGTGCTAATAAAAGAAGAACATTACAGCAAAATTCTTTTGTCACATATCTCAACTTTAGAGGTTGGGGTCAGACATGATACAGCACCACTGGAGCAGTGAGGGTTAAGAGCCTTGCTCAAGGGCCCAATAGTGGCAGTGTGGTAGTACTGGGGCTTGAACCCTGATCCTCTGATCAACAACCCAGAGCTTTAACCACTTCATCCATCACTGCCACTATGCCTCTAACACCATGGCCCTGTCGTATTTTAGTCATTAAATACAAATATCAGCTGTTACTCTTTAGCTATGAAACTCTTCTTTAATCACAAATTAAGATTTTTTTTTTTTTAGCATCACCAGACAAAGTTCACTGTGCCAAAGGTTTAAGCTGCATTAACAGTCCTCATACATGGTTTCATTCCTGGAAACTTGCTGCCCTGTCCAGTGAACTCTGTCCATGAACAACACAGTGTCTGCACACAGCATTCCCATGGGGATTGTGTGTGTGTGTGTGTGTGTGTGTGTGTTTATGTGTACTGGGTGGGTTACACAGGCTAAACACAAGGCATCTGCGACTGCTTATGAAACAATCCGACATAAATATTGAAGTACTGTATCCATGGGTCACTGTCTGATGTGTTAACACTACTGCTTTACTGTTAAAAAATAAACATTAACACACACACCACAGCCTCAGAGACAGACATGTGGCAGACTGCATGCCTTCCGCATGCTGCTCTAAATGACTTCATTAACCAAAAATAAGTGAGGAAACGTATACAAGCGTCGAGCGCGGCAGTTCAGTGAAATTTCAAAGCATAGTTTCTTCCAAAGTTTCCCTTTTACCTGCGAACTTTGTCCCGCGGTGAGGTTCAGTGGCCCCTTGTGCCGATAAGCCAGCGTGAGTCAATACAAGACACAGAGATTTTAGTTTTACTCTAAACAGCTGCCTCCTCCCATGAGGAAAGCTGCTGAAGCTGTATTTCTCTAGCGCACGATCGTCTACGAGATCACGGCTCATTCGTAGGGGGTTCCTTATATCACCTTTGTAAGTTTAATTATTATTATTACTACTCCTATAGACCTATATATTATTATCTATAAGGGTATAAGAAATACATTAGGAGAAAGAAATTAAGGTCATAAAACACTTTACCAAGGCAAAGGTGATTATTAATAAGTAACAGCACAACCCAAAATGTTTTATTCCTGTCGTAGGCAATGATTATATATTTAAATTAAATCATCATACATATATATTTATATCATTTCATATTGTGGAAGATCCGTGAAACAAGTTACTTCCTGATTATCACTTATCTTATAGCAGCTATAAACAGTCGCTCCCTCGCAGACTCCTTTTTTTATTGATATGTTATGTTGTGTGTCCTGAAGAAAGAAAAAGTAATTACAGCTTTATTTTGACTGGTATTAAGCACCGACACTGGAGACTCCTTCCATGAATTTGGTTGAATTTTATTTGGCTACAGTGATTATGTGAAATGTGAACCATGAGGATCACGTCATTTGTTTATCAGTGTAGAACATTTTCTGTTGTTGTTGTTTTTTTAAACTTGGGATTTATTCTTAAAATAGACTATAAATTTACATTAGACATTTTGCCAAAAAAGGTTTGTGACCTCTATTCGTGTACGTCATAGATGTGGCAAGATCCAAGAAGTCCAACTAATTCAGATTTCCATCAGTTGATACACTTGTTAAGATGCACTGAACAAATTATTTCTGGCACCCAGATCTACAAATGAACTTTATTCAAGGACGTTTACTGCGAATAAAGTAATCCCCAAAAACCACCTCATTACCAACCCAACTGTCCTCACTCCCAGAGTACAACCAACTAACCTGCCGTCAGATCCGTAAACACAAACGTCGGATGGTCGTGCATCAATCGACCTCTTCCACTGGATGTATCCTGAGAGGAAACCCTTGTACATATTCTCCATATAAGTGCCAACAAGCTCCTGATTAGAATTACTTAAAGGGAACTGGTAGTGTGAAATGTGGACACTATCTAGCTTAAGCAAATATTGCACACGGAATTTCGTTCCGAGCCCGAGGCTGCTGTCGAGTGTATATTTAAATAATTATTATGAGTTGGAGACTCGGTTGTACAAGCCAGGTTTTCTTTAAACCAAAGCCCTTGAGCAAGCTCCATTAGTCGTCACACGATAAAGCTGCCTAATCGCTGAACTTGAAACAGCTGCCTCATGTAATAAGTCCAAATTACATTTTCAAGATGCTAATTAATTGTCTAGAGATTATACAAGTTCAACAGACCTGCTTTTTGGTTAATGGTAAGCAGAAGGCAAGTTGTATAAAGCTCTCTAAAGATTAAAACGTGAAAACTGCGTCCATATGTGCATATGCACAAGCAAACCAAAAGATAAAAAAAACATTAAAAGCACCTCCAGATGTATCTACCAAAATTAGTCCCAGCCAGGAATAGACAGGTGGAGGCTTGAAATGAAAGCTGTAGTAATGGTAAGGGCAGGTAAATACAGTCAGGTTTTTGAAGACCATTAGTATCTTAGCCAGACAAACATACAATGACAAAGCAAATAAATATCTAAGGGACACGGTGTGGCAAATGGGTATGTGCCAAAACCTGCAAAAAAAGGGGTATCAAAATCTAGTGGGGCAAGACAAAGTCTCAGAGACTTGTCGGAGCAGCCAGGGACGCAAAAGCAGAAAAAATTGGGGAAAATCGTGAGGCAAAAAATAGAATAAGTTCATCCAGAGATGGTGGCCTACTGTAAGGATCAAGGCTCAAATCCTTCCAGGGATCAGGGTTCATGGTTGTACCCTCTCAAAACTGTCAAGGCCTCACATGCTGTTGTTACTGTAGTAACTTGTCAATCTGTCCAGGGATCAGGGTTCACTGACAAAAACGTGTCAGAACTGTTCAGGGATCAGGGTTCACTGACAAAAACGTGTCAGAACTGTTCAGAGATCAGGGTTCACTGACAAAAACGTGTCAGAACTGTTCAGGGATCAGGGTTCACTAACAAAAACGTGTCAAAACTATTCAGGGGTCAGAGCTCAGTGTAAGTAACCTGTTAAAACTGTTCAGGGGTCAGGGCTCACTGTAAGTACAGGGGTTCCTCTGGGCATGACCATAATTCTTTTCAAAACTCTGGTCATAACCCAATTTGGTCGTGACCCAAACCCAATTTCCCCATTGAATTGTATGTAAATGTGATTAATTCATTCCAAACCCTACGGACTGTATGTAAATGGTTTTTTTTTTTTGGTTTTTTTTAAGATTTTTAAGCACAAAAAAGTTAATTATAGCAGAATAATAATCAGAAGTGTCCAGTGGTCAGAGCTCACTGTAAGTAACCAGTCAGAAGTGTCCAGGGGTCAGAGCCCACTGAAAGCAGCCTGTCAAACCTGTCCAGATGTTGGGGTTCAGTGTCGTACACTATCAACTATCCTGTGATTAGGCCCCTGTAGGAGCTGCTGTTAAACATACTAGCATGTTATGAGGAGATGGTCAAACACATGTGGACAATATGTACAACAGGACTTGTGATTCCCAGTAAAAGATCCAGACTGTATTCTCAAAATAAGAGATATACGTCAGGGAGTATTTAAAAAAAAAACATTAATCATTTATTTCCACATGACTTGCCACATGAGGAATCACTGTACTATTTTTTTTTTTTGTTAAAATCAACCTTAAATCCTTTATAATCCATAATCATTGACCCTACACCTGAAAGAGTAGCATCATGTTGTGAGGATGCCGTTCTTCTGCTGAGAATGGGAAATTGGTGAACCTAATTATAGGGCAATTTGTGGCAAGATTGTTCTTTACCAACCATCTCCATCCACTTTGGATAAAAGAAATGAACAAAAACAAATCAGGATCCTGATGTGCAAAGCTGCTAAAAACAGATCTCAGAAGAATTATAACTGTTATTGCATCCAAAGTTTGATCAAGGGGACTAATACTTATGCGACCAGTACATGACTGTTAATTAACACTTTACATGTAACACTTTTAGGTGCACTCTTACATCAGTGATAATGTGGATTGTTAAAAAAAATGTATATTACCTTCCCAAAGTTCATTATTTTCCAAAAGCACATTGCAATGTCAAGTTTTTATTCCTCATTTATGTACACTTTATGTAAACCTTATGCAGATTCAGATTCGAAGCTTAATTGTCATTTCAACCACATATAGCTGAAGCAGTACATAGTGAAATGAGATGTTTCTCCAGGACCTGGTGCTACATAAACAAACAACACATAGTACAAACAAAAATTTGGTGCAAATGACGCAACGAAAGACAGAAACAATAACTACAAAAAAGACAACACAAAACAAAGGACAATTTAGCACCGAAGAATTAAAAATAGAAAGAAAAAAAAAAGAAAGAATGTGCAAGGATCGGTAATGAAATGTACATAAAAAAATGAGATGTTGATGAACCTCGTGACCTGACAACATGTATTGTGCAAAAATACAACAGTGCACAATGCACAATGGATACATACTCAGGATCCCCCAGCCTTATTAAATATGTAAGAATATTTGTACTTAATGTGTAGTGTTTTTCTCCAACAACTGTTAAGTGTTAAGCTGGAATCAAATTCCTTTTGTGTGTAAACATACTTGGCGAATAAAACCCGATTCTGATTCTGATTCCCCAAATCAGCTTCAATTTTTTTTTTTACTTTTTTTTTTAATTCAATTCAGACTTTATTTACAGAATTATTTCTTTCTAGTTACACAGTTTAACAGTTGCACACTTTTCCAGTTTTTTTTTTTGTTTTGTTTAAGTAACGTTTACATCACAATAAAAAGAATCTTCCGTTGTTCAAAACTAAAGTCGGAAGCATCGGTAGCATCACTAGTGGTAGTATCTAAACACCCTTTTTAGATATAATAAAAAGAAAAACTAATCGCTCTTTGGGATCAACCCTCAGTTTATTTATTATTGACCAAGGCTATCTATTTTGATTTTTATAGCAATACCTATATAAAATTGATTGAGCTTAGCTGAAAAGAATATAAACAATATTTATGGGTTAAATACCTTCCAAATAAATGCAGCACTAGATATTCGGCGATTAGCAGGTTGGAGGTAAAACACATTGATCTGGACATCACACTGACACAAATGATTTAAAATTCAGTGCAGATTCGGTGTTACTTGTTGTCGTGTGACTTTTAGCCGATTGTCGATCAATTGTATTAAACAAGACTTTGACCCCATCTCAATGAATGTCAGAAAAATATATTGATCTGACGGTATTAATCAGGAAAATCAGATTGTACTCATAATCTATTGATCGATTGACAGCCAGCAGTGAATCATTAGAAACTTTGTACAAGACAGAATACAGCAGCTCAATAACGTTAGATTCAATTATACTAAAACTTTACTGGCGAGGCATTCGGTAACATTACAGACCATACCGTTAACCACGAAAACAACGGCTTTACTGCAAATATACAGCAGGTAGTCTTGACACGGGTCAAGGTTAGAAAAATTAAATAGAGAAACACAGAGCCTAACTTCATTAATTCGTTACAAGACTTTTAGAAGTATGAGCACCAGAACTAGCTGTAGCCATGGGGATAAATAATAAAATCACAAATTTATTACAAACAAATCACATAATAACTCTGCAAACATAAGTACCCTGAACCAGTGCTGAACCTCATGTTAATAAGATGATATTTTTACATTTTTGAGCCTTCCTTTAAGATTTCTTTTTATAGGTTTTCACACTTTTTATATTGTTTTAGGTCAATATTTTTGCTGACTGATGAAAAGTTGACATAACTAGACAAATTTTATTTTCCCCTATTATTATTGTTCTTTTAATAAAGTCTGAAGTCAAAAAATGGAAGCAGCTGTGACTGAATTCTTGAGATGTCTAAAGACCAAAGTTTCAGGTTTTGAGTTGTCAATAATATACTTCGAGACAGAACAAAAACAGACATAACAAGTCAAAATGTCTGTGAGGCTCTGGCACCATCACATCCTCATCAAAACAGGAGAGACGGCAACGAGCAAAGCTTTTAAAATGACTAACTCTCCTAATGCTAAAAAGACATGAATAACAAGAAATTTAACTAAACAAATGTGATCGAAAGGATTAGCAATTCTTTCCATGAACAGAGATGAGTAGCGTGAAGAGATGATGAGAAGGAGACGGAGTCTGATGTGGATGATGCTGGAAATCAAACTGAGAATGAGGTTAGGTTGTAAATGTCGAGGTAGAAAAAGTGACTTTCAGCAAAATCTTGAATAAAATGATTTTGTCCCATTTCACGTTTTGCTCGTGTCAGATTTGCTGAGATAAAGAGAAAGACATTTCAAAACAATAGAAGTTAGAAAATGGCTAAATTGGACCGTATGAAGGGTTTTCCCAGACCGACACACAGCTGAGAACTGAAACCATCTGGACATTTCTCTTGGGCCTGTCTTTTACAAAAGAAAATATTTTCTTCATCTATAGAACTAAAATCCTCCCCTTTCACCTGATTCACTTTAACACACATCAAAATTTCTCCAGAAACTTTGCACTTCACTTTTGGTTCACAGATGTCCTTGTCCTTTCTTGCACTTCTTGCCCCAAGGCATGCTTGATTAGCTTGTCAGTCAGAATAACAGTCTCTCTCTCTCTCTCTCTCTCTCTCTCTCTCTCTCTCTCTCTTTCTTTGATACTGACCTGCTGCACCTCAGTTTGTTAGGCAAGTTCATTATCTAAAGCAACTGTAACTTGTCAAGCGATTTATGATTTAAAATGACTAAGCTACAATGTTTGCTAAAGTATCTAACTCCATTACATGCTGCAAAGAATGACTAGCTAGCTAACCAAGGTACTTTGTCAAACTGAGCAAAATCAATTGTGGTATTTTCTTCTGGAGCTCATTTATCGTGCAAACTAAAATGTACAAGCTCTGTGTTTAAAAAAAAAGTTATTTAAGACAAAATTGAGCTCAGTGCAATGGATCTTTCATTAAATTAAGAAGCTACTTTGGACATTTGCTTCAATCTTGTGGTTTCATGCTGGCAGACGCTAACTGTTAGACTTCTGTCTGCATGACTGGACCCACCATCTATCAGGGTACAAGATAGGTACTACATTAGATTTATAATATTTTGGCCAACACCCCAATAAATGTAAATATAAACAGAATAAATGTAAATATAAATCATATCTGAGGTTAGCTATCAAGCTCCATCAAGCAGAGCTAGCTAATCAAGTGACTGACAGATAGCAAACATCTTTATGCGGGCTTAAATTGGTTGTGGATTTTGAAAATATTCTTGTTTTCTTTGTGCATTATTTACAAACAGATCTATTGTTTTTTTACGCTCATAAATATTGCCCAGTGATGTTGAAAGGTTTTGTTTTTATCCTCTGTATCTGTAGTGCATTCTCAATCTACACTAATTAGAAACATTACACGTGATTCCTGGTGGATACAGTAATCGTCATATTGCAGTCAGTTGAATTAAAAACTAATGTTAGTCACTAGCCAAGGAAAAAGAACTTAGCATTTTGTCATGCTAAGCAGTTGAAAAAAGTAGCTTGCTCATGCTCATATTTTAAAAATATTCAAGGTCCTGCAATAATGGACATGAAGTTAAACTAGTAACAGCACATCTTGTGTCTAGGTTCTTGCAGCTAGCTTCTCCACTGCTGATTATAGCAAGGCTGGAGAAGCAGCAGATCACTGGAGGACAACATTGATGCTGCAGGCTCTGAAGGATGAAAGACAAGACCTCTGAGATTTGTTTTTTTTACACTAAGTCCACCAGTCTGAAAACCACTTCATATTTCCTGTAAAGGAACCAAAGGGCCAGTGGGTGAAACTGTAAGAGCGCTGTGGATGAAAAGTGGCTCCATTGGATACATGTGCTGCAGGAATGTCAAGATTCTTCTCCATCCCACCCTCAGATACTACGGCTTCTGCTCGAATTTCAGCATGTCTTGCAGACATCTCGTCGTGGATGTCAGCTCAT
>JAOTRN010000029.1:2030828-2041119 GCA_028566695.1 Bagroides melapterus
AGAGAGAGAGAGAGAGAGAGAGAGAGAGAGAGAGAGAGAGAGAGAGAGAGAAACACCTATAGCTCAAGCAGGATTAAATCAGCTGAAACTCACTTTTTCATCTGTCAGTTATTTAGATTAGCTTAAACTGCAACTCTTTTTATTCTCAATTCTGATTGGTCAGAAGGTGTTGATGTATTTCTATAAAATATAACTTTTATCGTTGTATGAATCTTAACCTTAACAGTCCTTAAGTATGAGCAGCTTTCAAGTCGCTATTTATATTGAACATTAATCCTTCACATTCTTCTCTGTCTGAAAACACACTTGTGGAAATGCCGAATCTTCCTGATTTCTTTACCTTTTTTACGTACTCTCATGTTGGGAGACTGGCAGAATGGTGCTTAAAAACTCTGTTCTTATACATTTCCTTTATACCATAAGAACAAACAAATATCACCAAAGTTCTTTAATGAAGTTCTTAATAATGCGGTCTGTATTTGTTAATGTTTAATTGAACTACAGTTCGTCAGAAGATTCAAAGGAGAAAAGCTTTTTAAAAAGGGAGCTTCACTGTACAGGATGACTTTAGACGCTTCTTTTCTTGTGTTAGCTAACTGACGTGGACTCCTAGTACTGTTGTTTTCCTCATTCTAGGATTGAAATGACTTTTATTTCTCACCAAATGTGTTCTTTTGTAGATAAGAATGTGTAGAGTTCTGCTCAGACGGATAATAAATGTGTACTTGGTGCTGGTCGATGATGTCGTCTTGCAGCAGACGTCTGAAACAAATGTGCGACGAAATGCAGGACTAGCAGTAGAGAAGGCATCCACACACACACACACACACACACACACACACACACACACACGGGGGGATGCCATTTATCAAAGGCTGTTACCAATTCGTTCTTCTCTGTGAATGAAACCAGCTCCTTATTAAACATAAGCTTGCCTTGTGTATGATACTGAAACTATTATATAACAATAACACACACTATCTGAAGTGAAAAAGTGCATCATTCTAAATCAAATTAGTGGCACAAGGTTAAACAGAAATTAAGAAACACAGCATTAAATCCCACATCGCAAGCAGCGATGGCCGGGGCCAAGCACCAAGCGTGCAGCCGTGTCTGTGTCTGATATGTGTGTCATTATTGCCATGCAGAGGTCAGTATTTTCAGTGGAAGTTTTCAGTACCACACTTCCTGTTTGCACAGCACAACATTAACCCATCACCTTTAGACACTATGACATTTAACAATTCATTTGGAATGCAGCATCTAGGCAGTTAAGATCACTCTGATCAAATATGCTCAATTTTAATTCTGATCAACTCTGAAGGAGGAGAACTTTTTGGTGCCTGTTATTAAAAAATCCACTCCGGCTGCCATAATCATAAATAACTATAATGAATGTGAAATTTGTCTGCTTCAGAATTTTCTATTTTAGGTAAAGCCGGATCTGAGAGCCAACAATTCTGATCCAGGTCAGAAGTGAGTTAATCAAGCAATTAAAAATAAAAAAGCATCTAATCATAAAAATAATAATTGGAAGAAAATAATCAGAAGAATCTTAACCAGTGCATTAACAGTAATCAAAAATTCATTTCTGTTCCTATCAGAACTTCTACAGACTTCTGCCATCTTGCTAAAAACGCAATAAACCTTTCTGAAAAATAAAACTTCTATCAAGTATTGATTTCCTATTAACATTTTTATATAAAAACCTGATCCTCAGAAACCTCAGACAGTCCACATTTTGTCTCTTACCTCATCTTCTGTGTTTCTGGGCTAAATATAGAACGAAATAAGTCTTGAAAAAACTTAAAAAGAATGCATAAATATCACTGCTGACTACCAAGTCAAAAAAAAAATAATAAATGAATCGTTCTCATCATTACACAGTGCTGCACTGCCTCCTGTTGGTCAATCTGTGAACTTTAACCCTGGAGAAAGTGAGAATTGCATTAAAGTAGGAGGAGCTGAGAGTAGGAGGAGCTGACCCCACCCACTGCAAGTTTTGATTCGCCAAAGTGGGAGGGGCTGGGTCAAGTCTGACTCCACCCACCCTCCAAAAAAAAAAAAAAAGGTACTAGCACTCAGTAAAATTACTATTATGAAATCAGTAGGTCTGAACCTGTCAGTCTGTGGGGGTCTAATTATTACACTGTTTTAAATCCAGGAAACAACAAATTTCAACAAGAGTAAAATATTTCTTAGCAAACATTTTAATGATCTCATACTGAGTTGATTTTAGAAGCCTTTAGAGAGTGGTGTACTCCGGGTCACTGATTGGTGAAATGATTCAGTGAGCAGATCCTACCCTAGTTGCCCCTTGACCTCACCCACAAAACTCCAACACAGTTATAAAGTGGGGGAAAATCAAGGATTCTTAAACATTACACGTTTATTTAACCGTGGACAATGGTGTACGTCTATGTCCAGGACACACGTCCTCACTGCTTGGAGACATACATACATACAGACAGACATTACTGTGACACTGTCGCTGTCTGTAAAGCCGCAGACAGACAGACAGACAGTCAGGTGTGACGGCCGGGTGGTGAGAGTACGCAAGCTGGCAGCCTGCTAGAGTTCAGTCTGAGAGTTCACATACCCGGTTCTTTCACTTTATATCTGTTTCCCAGAATTCTTTTCAGCTTGTTGTGTAAAAAAAAAAAAAAAAACAAATGAAAAAGAAAACAAAAAAGGGAGACACAGTAACGAAGAGGTGGATGGCATGGTGCTGCGGTGCTCTACTCCAGAACCACAGTGCCCCCTGCTGCCTCTAGAGCCGCCTTCAGTTTCTCTGCCTCCTCTTTGGAAACGTTGGCCCGGATCTCCTGCGGCAGTGACTCCACCAGTTTCTTAGCCTTCAGACACAAGAAATTAAGAAAAAGAGCTCTGGATGAATGAAAGCTAATCAGGCAAATAATATCAATCATTCTGTAAATCGTTTAAATCATTTACTGCTTGTTTTCGATTGTTTCACGAGGAATGTTTTTAATGTTTAAAGAGCAACTCTCTGAAATTATTACGCAAAATCTGGATTTTAAACCATCCTGACGCTTATTTTACTCCTTTCTGACTTTAAACAAAAATATTAACTAAAAAAAACATAAAACTCAAGAGATGTCAGGTGTTACAGGGGACCTTTATTTCTCATATATTATGAAAATCACCAATCTATGTACACACACACACACACACACACACACACAGTATATAAAGTACATATTTAATGTTTTCCTTAATCTGTGTCAAATAAAAATCTGTGTTTTAAACTGAAGAATCAGATCCAAAGAGTTAAGAGTTTAAGGCCAGTCTAACACCTCTCCCACTGACAGGTGAGCATCCTCAGACACATTCCTGTCTCATGTTCATTCTCACCTGTACGAGATTCAACCCCTGAATGCAGTTCTTCACTTCCTTAATCAGTTTGACTTTATCCTCCGCCTTCAGCTCGGTCAGTTTGACAGTGAAATGAGTTTTCTCCTTCTTCACAGGGGCAGCGTCTTCATCCGCCACCTGGAATTAAACAGAGTGTCGATCGAACGGTTTATTTTTAATCCAGGTTTATACAGTGGAAGGAAATACCCAGTATCTTTATCATAATAAAACATAAGCACAAAGAGTGTGAGACAAACACAATCCGTATTTACACTCGATAGTTAAAGTAAGCAAAACGGCGTAGGCATGAAAGTGAGACATCAGTTAATTTAATATTACAAACAGCATTCTGGTTAAAAAAAAATCCATGTTAAACCCTCACTTTATATAAATATATAAAGAATACAACAAGGAGCTGTCATGAAGAGGGTTACTGTTACCATGCCAACTGTAATTAGTTTCCTGTTACAGTATATATGTGTGTGCTATCTCTATCATTTTATTTGACATCCATTACACGTTTGCACTGCACAAATCATGCTGAACGAGCCGTTACTATAGCAACAATGATGTACTACAACAAGCTCAACTGCGCTAAAATCAGAGCTACTGTTCTACAAAAATCTAATAAACACCTCCTGACCAATCAGAATTCAACAGGACTAATAAATATCACCATGGGCTGCATGACGTCTTTTACTATATTTATTTGCCAGCACACTTCTATAAAGATGCCTTACAATTTAAGCAATAATAAGAAATTAATACAAACAGATTTGTAAAGTTTAAAAGGTGTGTAAACTACTGCATGTTTAACGATTTGTTTAAATTTCAATCAAATCTTTACCGGAGTTGCCGAGGCGGTCGGGGCGGCGGCCATCGCACCCATCGGCATCATCCCCACATCCTGAATGTTCAGGGTTTTCTGAGGACCAACAGAACATTTCAAATTAGCATCTAGGTCTCCTTGGCTCTGTGCTTTCACTTCCTGTTTTTGTGTGTGTTTCTTTTTACCTTGAGCAGCTCATTGAGGTCAGATACCTCTAACAAGGTGAGGCTGGCGATGTCGTTGACCAGCTGCTGGATTTTGGGTGAATACTGCTTGGGTGCTCCATCTAAAGGCGGCGTTGCTAAAGCATCAGAGAGACGGGCGGGGCTACAGTGGAGCGCTCGCAGTGCAGACAGAGCCGGAGCAGACAGGTGATGCCTGATGAGGGTCAACAACAATAAACATGAAGTAAAAAAAACACCTCACAGTTCTCTTTTTTTTTTTTTAACTGATTTGTCAGAACATGCTGATGTTGAACATGTTAATACAGGTTTATATTGTGTAACAGAAAAACAGATTTCATTAAGGAGAAACTTTGTGTTTGTATTTGTTTAACATTTACATAAGGAGTCTCCAGTGTCAGATTTATAACATGCATTTCCCTTCCACAGAAAAGTCTTCAGAAAAGAGGTTTGATGAGAGAAAGACGAGATGCTGCTGAGGGTTCGACTGTTTATAGCTGTTATAAAAACAAGTTATAATTTTTTTCATGGACATGCAACAAATCTCTACTTTACAGAAACACTATTCCAACCATGTGGAGTTCCTGTTACCACACTGAATTTGATTAATAGTCCATAAAAGAAAGTCCTGACATGGTTTATTCCACATATACCAGAACGAATTAAAAAAATACATTAAAATTATAATACATAAAATATAAATGAAAAACGTAGACATTATATTGTCTACATTATATTATAGCAGTTATAAACAGACATTCCTTTATTAACCTCTCTCGATTTTTTTTGTCACGTTGCCAAGAATCACGAAGACTTTACATCTGACTGTAATAAAGCACTGACACTGGAGATTCTTTACATAAACGTCAATTAAGGTCCTCTGTGTGTGCTCTTACATTACAAACGATAAATTACTACAGCAAAATGCATTCGTCCAGCACTGATTAGGAGCCGCACTAATACCGGAGACTGATAAAGAAAATGAATCAACGCCTTTTGACCAATCAGAAGCCAGATTTCACCAGCACGAGGCTATAAGCACAAATTAGTCTAATATTAAAATAGAAAATGATTACATAACATAAAGTGGAAATAAAAAAAACGTGTGATACGTTAATTTAATGCACGTGTAAATACGAAAAATAAAACATGAAAAGGACACTTGTGTTAAACCGGACTGATATTTGACCTTGCACAGAATCCATCCCATTCCAATGCTAACGTTAAGACGCTAAGGCTGTTAGCAAGGACCCTGAAAAAATCCTGGAGAATAATTAGCTATAAACATGATGTCCAAGAGGACAGAAAGAGTAGCTGATAAATTACTATGAATAACTTGTGTGGGAGAACAAACGCGTCAAGCAAAGCATTGATGCTGCAGATTTGAGCGCTAGCTAGCGAGCTAGCTCACTCCAGCTGACTAGCACACTGGTTAAGCAAATTTAAATAATCCTAAAACATCTTAAGATTGTTAATCTGTGGGATCACACTTGAACCCAAATAAATAATAAACTAAAATAAAAAATGATCACAATTAGGCATAAAACCCAGTTTTTGTCATTGTCTCTAAAAAGAGCTGCAAAACTGATGGCCGAATTCCAAATGTCCCCAAATGAAAGCCGAGTGCACTAGATAGGACGTGCAGGCTGGTAATAACACGACCACTAGAAGTGTACCTATACACATAGGAGCACCCCATTTGGGATACAGACCAGTACCGGTTCATTTCTGAGCGATTCCGCTGACTTTTTACTCACCGGTGTGTTTTTGCGGCTATCCGCAGCGAGTTCCGGAGGCAGTGCAGAGTGCAGTACATTCTTCTTCCCTGTCGTTTCTTTCCAAACAAAGAAACAAATCCCAACTGCTCGTAACACTGCACAAACTTGTCAAGGCTCTCTGTCACTCTCACAAGCACATGGCGTCCTACACTCTGATTCCCTGACCTACCCACAATGCACTGCGGCGACATCTGGCTGGAAATGTTGCCAGACATTCCCTTAAACCCCTCTTTTTTAATCGAGATGGTTTTTGCTTTTTTATAGCCATCTTTTTTCTTTTCTTCATTCCTATATGATTTTTTTTATTGTATTGATTTTGATTTGCATGTCATACATATTCTTACTCATTTAGTTTAATTACTTAATAAATGTAATCAATTAAATAAAGTTAATAAAATTAATAAAAAAAAAAAAACGAAAATGTTATCATATTAAAGATCTCTGTCCTAAAGACTTTGCCTTACAAAATGCTTACACTGGAGACTCCTTACATAAACCTCTGGTTAGACAATGTGTCTTTATGTGAACATTATTAAGAGGTATTATATTTTATTTGGCAACCGGTGAACATCCTTCGTCAAAGACGTACAACTTTATTTAAACAGCACAAAATCAGTTTCTGTCAGTATAAATCATGTGGTAAGAGACTTTTTATGTGTGTTAATCATCACCCAGAACAGTCTGGTTAGTTGAGCGTTTCATAAGTTTGTTTCAGATTTCAAAATTTAAATTGAAATAAAATTCAGTGTCTCTGTAAATATATTTGTAGCTTTTTCGATTTTTTTTTTTTTTATTAGAATTGCAAAGGTATGGGTATGTAATTAAATGAAGATTTATCTGCATAAATTAATTAGCTATAAGTTTCAATACAAAAGCAAAATAAAAAAAATATTTCTTTTTAATAATCTTAGAAATGATCTGGCAGCGATTAATTATGACATCTGCAGATTAAAAAAAAGTCTTGCATTAAACTCAAGGTATCTAAGTGTAAAAAATAATAAATAAATAATGTATTCATAACAGTAGGCTGAGCAGAAGTGCAGGAACGAGGAGGAGCTCCAGAAGCTTCTTAAGCAGGTAATCTCCTCGTCCATCTGCTAGATCTTCAGCCTGTAGTGACATTCCTCCTGCTGACTGGAGAAGAAACTTTACAGATGGGAGGATCGTGAGGATCGGGTAGTGAGAGCGCTGTATTTTTGTGAGTGTTTATTAGAATCCATTGTGAAGTCATTGTGAAGTCATGTAACGATTGGTTTCCCATCTGTAGATCATGCTGGTGTCTCCTGCAGCCGAGCGCATTCAGGATGCTTTACTCTCAGTCCTGCAGGATGTCCTGGAGGATCAGGACGAGCGAGAGCTCTTTGCCCTGGAGCTGGGCTCCGGTACCGGACAGCACGTCATTCACTTTGCTCAGGAGTTAAACTTTATCACCTGGCAGCCGTCAGACATCACGAAGGAATCCCACAACAGGTAAAGAAGATGTGTTCATTCCTAATGATTCTGTTTATCTCTAAGATCCCAACAATTTAAAGATATATTGCTATTCGATAGCAATAAGCTGATTTTCTTACCATATAGATGTACAGGTTATCATTTTTCTTTAGTAATTATTTTAATATTTATTAATGTATTTATTTATGATTATTATATTTTATATATATAATTATAAATTATTATGAATAGACATGAGTATGACAGAGTTACCAGGTTTGGATAAAAAAAAACTTGTCACCATTTTATAAAAATAATCAGAATTTAATTAAATTAATAAATTTACAGATATAAAGGCACAGTGTAAGTGGAGGTGAGTGAATGACTACAGAACTGTTTCTATGTTGTAAGACTGCGAGTGACCACAGTGACATTATTTACCACCTCAATGTTTACTAAAAGAAGAGAAACGTCTCCTCAGCTCACTCTTTGCTCTATAGCCTGCTCTAGACGCTGTGCTGGACGACTGAATGTTGTCGACTATCAACTGACAATTGACATCAATCACAGGGTTAGACTAAAAAAAACTTTAGATAGAAATTATTTAAAAAAAAATAAAAAGTTAAAATAGTTCGGTTTCTATAATCTAGATCACAAATCAATGACAAAAATCAGAACGTGATATTGTCTGCGCTGCAGTATCCGGGCTTACGTCAACGCCACCAGGGTGAAGTCGGTGCTCGAGCCCGTGTTCCTGGACGCCAGGGAACCGTGGAAGAAATGGGCGGGGCTTCCTGCAAGCTCATGTGACGTCATCGTGGCAATTAATCTCCTGCAGTACAGTGGCTTCAGCACCGCACAGGTCACCTTCATCTCCGCTGTTTAACTTTGTGTATTGTTGTGAATTTATTTTGCGTGTTAAGACTCTGATTTCGTGTCTTTTCCCGCAGGGTGTCTTTAAAGGATCCGGACAGATTCTGAAGCAGAACGGCGTGATAATGACTTACGGAGTGAGCAAATACAAGTAAAAATAAGACTCCAAAAGTATTGGCACCCTTCCAGAAACATAAATGCTGTTATATTAATTTTAGCTTCAAGTTAACACTCGGTATAAATTAAAAAATAATAATAATAATAATCTGTGATGACATGGAGTGATGAAGTCATGAAGTTACTGTTACTACCTCCAAGTGGATTCGTTTCCTATTACAGCACAAGCTGAATTTTTTTCTCTTCTTTTAAAACAGCAGTCTGTTAGCGATTCTCATCTTTATGTTATATTATGTTATAACAGCAATAATCCTCACCTTCTTGTGAAGATTTTAAGTCCATTACAGAGAAAAAAAATTCTTCCGGTGTCTGAAATCTTTATCCCTAAAAAATTTACCCCTGATTTTTACAAAGCACCGAGACCCGAGACTCCTTCAGCATTGCTCTGGTATAAATGTAGATCAGTTATAGTTCTAGTATAGTAATTTTAACACACTGTTTGTTAAAGTTTTCCCTGTCAAACATCTTTCAGAGTTATTGGCACCTATAAAATTACTTAGCTGTAAGAACAGAGACACGGAAACACTGAGATGGTTGTAGAGTATTTCCGTGTAAAATGTAGGTTAGGTTTGTTCAGGTTTAAATCCAGATGTTTGCTGATTTTTCTGTCCTGCATCCATCTCTGTGTTGATTTGGTTTATCCGTCTTCTGAAAGATCCACCTCGAGCCAGCTTGTCACAACTGTCAGAACTGGTTTGAGTGAAGATCTTGAAATATTGTGTACATTCTTTTGAAAGGTGCCAATAATTTTGCAGTCCGGTGTTTTTTCTTTTTCTGTAACTGGCCCACATGTTGCTTTTAACTCATTTTTAGCCGTACGCCATCAACGGAACGATCGTACCAAGGTGCAACGAAGAACTGGACCAGAAACTGCGGGAAATGTGAGCGATCACACACGACTTCTCTACACGACTTCTCTACATGTTCTCAAAAAATATTTAATTCGTTATTTTCATGCACGTTCTACACTCAAACTCTTGACCAGGAATTCAGAGTGGGGTCTTCCAGACGTCGACATCCTGAGACAGCTGGCGTTTGGGAACGGGTTACGCCTGGAGAGAATGGTGTGTAACAGCTGGAAAGAAAATCAGTTTTCTCCAATCGTGCACATGTTTACTTACCTTTTCACCACAGTGCTGTGAAATTCTCGATTCTGATTGGCCAGTAGGTGATGACATCACTTCTATAGTAACAACTTAACATAAGCTTTAACGAACACAGTCTAAATCTTAGAATCAATAGTTATTTAGGAGCAAAGAAATTCCAGTCGTTGCTATACCGACACTTACAGTATATCGGACATTTCTAATGACGCATCGTTTTCCTGCAGCAGGTTACAGCTGTAGCTTTACTCTTTCTCCATGTGAGTTTTCAGGAGTGACGAGTTTACACTGTGTGAATCTTACAAAGATCACAAGCTGCTTATATAAACAGATTTATATGAATTATTATTAACAATAATAATAAAAATAATAAAAAGAGGGTAGTGAAGGAGTGGACTTAGTGAGAAGAGGAGTCTGGTGTATGGGGGATGTGGTAGTGGTTAAGGAGTTAAACTACAGATCAGATTGTCATGAAATCAAACCCCAGGTCACACCAAGCTGCCACTGCTGGGGCCCCTGAGCAAGGCCCTTAACCTTCAATTGAGA